>OX155978.1:14772157-14829657 GCA_944548615.1 Micropterix aruncella | reverse complement strand
TATATATATATATATATATATTCGAACTGAATCACCGCTATCATCAAGTAGATCGCGCAAGTTATTTTGAATCCCCGACCAGACTGAAGGATGAAGAAATCCGCTGTGTTCACTTTCCAGTGCCTCGCGGTAAGCAGTTGGACTCTCACGGGCTCGTGGGTAAAGCTAATAAGTGGTAATTATCCGCCGAGCCTACACGTTTACTCCATGCGAGATAGAACGATATGACATGGTCAAAACTCCCTGGGATGACGGGTTTTCCCGTTATGGTTAGGTTCAATCTGTAACGTATGAATGAGAGGGGAGGAAACAACTTTTCAATACGTTATAATATAAAGTTGTAATTCAGATATTTTTCTCTCATTAGAAAATGATGAACGGCGTATTTTGCGAAATTCTACCCCTAAAAGGTTAAAAATAGAATCATACTTCTTCAGTTTAAATATGTTTCGTGCAAACGCTCTGTAGGCGCTCGAGTCGGTGAGTTCCAAATATGCGACACCGGCATAGTCTAGCAACGGCAATAGCGAAATCGAAATCGGATTTACAATAAAATGACCTACTAAGAAAATGAAGTTACTTAAATTTTGCATAACTAGGGTTGTCGACTACAGCGAGCGAGCCCGTCGCCTCAAGAATTTTTAACGATTAGTCGTTTTATTTCCTTGGAGTGAGCGCAGAAGATTTGAGGACAAAACAGTCCACCATCTAGCTACGTCACAAGCCAGTAAGAGGCCAACGCCCTAACCGCGAGATAGCCAGGAGTGTTACCCGGCGGGCTTACAATCACGCTCTTACTTCCAATTGTGACCAGATTACTCCAGTCTCTCGATTGGTTACGAGTTCGAGGTCGCTTGCACGGTCCTCTCCCTTACGGAGCGGTGAAACGGTGTTTACCGAATCTATCGCAGACCACAACGTCCTTTGCCCGGCTGTTCACCCAGGATCGGATAGCCGATGGTCGTTTCAAGAGCAGTCGCCGAAAGGTCCGCAACCACCCCCGCTCTATAGGAAACAGTACTGCTTCCAGACTCCCCCGACGGTTAGTCAGAGTGCACAATCGATTGGCTTACACCGCACGGTGCGTAGACCGTCCAGGAGCGCCAGAAGGTTGATTCCCAGGGGAAACTGACCAAGGCCAGAGTCCTACCCAGGCTCGCACTTTATGCGTGGAGGCCGTCGGATGGGTGTTGACCCGTGAGTGTGACCAACCCTGAACAGAATGGGTCTTCGTGGCCAACTCAGCAAGGGCCCATTAACTCCCACATTTTGCATAATCGGCTTTTACAAACTATGACTGTGTATGTGTGATAATAAAGTAGCTGAAGGCGTCCAAATTTGTAAACGCCGTCGCCGAAGTTCCGCGGAAGAAGTTTGCGGGCAACACTGCAGCGAACTTGCCCCCCCCCCCCCCCTCACGACATATGTGCCGGAATTGTCGACTTGTCGCGCAGGTCAGGGGGCGAACGGGCGGGCGAGAAAGTTAGGGGGGCGGGGGGGGGGGGCATTAAAGTCTGTTTTGTTGCCCGCCCCCACCCCGAACATTTGTCAATGTATACCGCCTCCGGCGCACTTGCGAAGGTTACGTTTTGGATGATTTATTCCTCGTGTTTTTTGTTTAAGTATCCATTGCAGGGCTCCGGCGAACGAATATACTCGTAAAATTGCCGCGTGGGTCGGCTTACGGCTACGGTCCTGCCGCGGGATAACAATCGCGAATAAAATACGCGAATTTATTATATTATTTTTGATGTTACTCTTGTGAATTAAAAAAATATATATGCCATGAGATGAGAGATGGAGGGGCTGGGCTCCCCATTAGAGGATGTCGGGATTTTCACATACTCGCCCTACTCTTTCATGTACTTCAATCAAACATGCCTTATTTGTATAATCTATTCTCTCCGCTTTCATCTCATGGCCTTCCATTACGCTCTCAGGAAAATATATTACTGGCTAGGAGATATTCTTCCAAAACTGGCAGTTAGGGGGCGAGGTTTCCTGATGGTTACTTTCCCGGTGCCTCGTCGTAAGGCGTTGGCCTTTAACGGGTTTGTTGGCGGATCTATGTAGATAGTAGATTGTCTTGTCTCTATGTAAGTCTTCTACGCGCATCCCACGGTTGAAATAATGTTCAAATATCGTTATACTAGCCTGAGGTGACGGGTTCGCCTGATGTCGACACCGCTCTACTGTTAGTTTACCCCCTTCCCCCCTCCATTCTCCCCTCCCTTCATCCTCCACTCGTCTCTTAGGTCGTCCTTATATGCCATTTCTCTCTTAGATATTGAAGTGATATTCCGCCATACATTTCACAAAAAATAAGTCTATTATATGTTTTATGCGGAACATTAGACCGATGCGTAATTGTACCGACAAATACGTTTTTTAAAAAATTATTATTCAGAGAAAAAAATCATCATTTTAAATATTAAAATCTCGCCAAACTGGTATTATACAGTTTGTTGGCGAGACAAATTCTTATTTTTCTAGTCTTACACTTCTAATTTTGTGATACAAACATACATTAATAATATAAAAAACAGTGCACAGCAGTATTACTACTGGTCTTACTACAGGCTTAAATTAGGCCAGTATTACTACAAGCTTAAATTATAGAAACGTATAACAAATTTACTTATTACCACTAATTTCACTATAAACGTCCAACAGGTAGCTTTTTAATCTCTTTTTAAACATCTGTTTGCTCACGCTTACACAGTCTTCCTCAGATATAATAGTATTAAAGATTCTTGGAATGAGGTACTTTAATGTCCTTTCACCTATGGTAGTTGTTCGCTCTTGGTTCTTCAAATCTTTTACGGACTTTTTCTCTAACATTCCTATTGTACTGTATTGGTATTTTAAATTCTGAATTTCTAAAGTGCTCCATTGCTAGTAGGTATGTATTTTTTTCATGTATAGGTAATATATCGCATCGCTTAAACAACAAGTTATAGTTCTTTTTACGTAATAGCGTATTTGGAGAGACTTCATTTTTGTGACATGTATGGAGTAATGCTGACGCCAGGCGTTCTATTGTTAAGCAGTCTGTCCATTTGTTTCGAGTTCTTTATTGCATACACTATCTACTGGTTAATTTTTAGCTTTTCCAAAACACTTTTAGGGTACTAATTTAAATTACACATTTCCTAGTGCGCCAGCGCCATGCGGTACCGGAGTCTGGCCTGCTGACTCTCCCCCAGCATTCTATGGCCAAAATATTGTCTAATCTAAAAGTATCAGGACCTCGGTCTAATTAATGGTTGGCTGTAAGAAATCGTAAATCGGTAAACCCGCCGTTTGTGCTAATTTGTGCTAATTCAAAAAATATTTTATCATTGTTCGTGGTTTTGGTTTTATAAACCTATTTTCTTTCTTCTTTCTTTCTAAGTATCGATGAACATCTTTTCTGGAAGCCATATGTAAAGGAGGTAATACTTTGCAACCTATGCAACCGTTACAACGATTTCTTCACATCGTAACCGAGATAACTCTGGTACAAACTGAAACGTTTGCAGAATGTATGCATTCGGTTCATTTGCGGTCTACGGAAGTATGATCCTGTATCCGAATCGCAAGTCTTCTTCCGCACGCCTAGCTTCAGTTTTAATTTATTTTCCTTCCTTAAAAGTTCTAGCATCTTAAACATAATTGACAGTTTTACTCCATGTATAATTATACATCGTTTACTTTTTGCATTTTTAATTTCGATTCACATATTAGCGAGTTACTGCGACTTGAAGTCAATGGATCTATTTAGAGTTGTCAACTACAACGGGCGAACCCGTCACCTCAGGAAGTTTTAACGATTAGTCGTCCTATCTCTCGTGAAGTGAACGCAGAAGACTTGGACAAAACAATTCACCGCCAAGCTCCGCCACATGCCCGCAAGAGGCCAACGCCTTAACCGCGAGATAGCCAGGAGTGTTACCCAGCGGGCTTACACTCACGCCCTTGCTTCCAATTGCGACCAGATTACTCCGGTCTCTCGATCGGTTACGAGTTCGAGGTCGCTTGCGCGGTCTTCTTCCTTACAAAGCGGTGAAACGGTGTTTACCGAATCTATCGCGGACCACAGCGTCCTTTGCCCGGCTGTTCACCCAGGATCGGATAGCCGATGGTCGTCTCAAGAGCAGTCGCCGTAAGGTCCGCAACCACCCCCGCTCTATAAAAAACAGTACTGCTTCCAGACTCCCCCGACTGTTAGCTAATGGGCCCATGATGAGGTGGCCACGATGACCCATGTGTTCAGGGTCGGTCACACTCACGGGTCAACACCCATCCGATGGCCTCCACGCATGGGGTGCGAACCTGGGTAGGACACTGGGTCAACCAGTCTCCCCTGGGAATCAAACCTCTGGCGCTCCTGGACGGTCTGCGCACCGAGCGGCGCAAGCCAATCGTCTGTGCTCTCCGACTAACAGTCGGGGGAGTCTGGGAACTGTATTGTTTCCTATAGAGCGGGGGTGGTTGTCTACCTTACGGCGACTGCTCTTGAAATGACCATTGGCCATCCGATCCCGGTTCAGAGTCGGGCAAAGGACGCCTTGGTCCGCGATAGATTCGGTGCACACCGTTTCACCGCTTCGTAAGGGAGAGGACCGCGCAAGCGACCTCGAACTCGGAACCAATCGAGAGACCGGAGAAATCTGGTCACAATTGGAAGCAAGGGCGCGAGGGTCGGCCCGCCAGGTAACACTGGCTATCTCGCGGTAAGGCGTTGGCTTCTTGCGGGTTGTGACGTAGCTGGACGTTGGATTTGTTCTGTCCAAAGTCATCTACGTTCACTGCAGGGCGATAGAACGAGAAAATCGTTAAAACGTCCTGTGGTGACGGGCTCGCCCGTTGTAGTTGACACCGCAAGTTGTTAATCAGAGTGCCGTTTCAAACGACTGACACCATTTCACCGCTTCGTAAGGGAGAGGACCGCGCAAACGATCTCGAACTCGTAACCAATCGAGAAGTAAGAGCTTGAGTGTCGGCCCGCCAGGTAACAGGTCCACCTGGCTATCTCGCGGTTAAGGCGTTGGCCTCTTACGGGCTTGTGGCGTAGCTAGACGGTGGACTGTTTTGTCCCCAAGTCTTCTACGGTCACTTCCAGGGAGATAGAAAGACTAATCGTTAAAACTTCCTGAGGTGACGGGATCGCCCGCTGTAGTCGACAACCCAAGTTGTTAGTCAGAGTGCACAATCGATTGGCTTGAGCCGCACGGTGCGCAGACCGTCCAAGAGCGCCAGAAGGTTGATTCCTTAAGGCTAGAGTCCTGCCCGGGCTCGCACTTCATGCGTGGAGGCCGTCGGATGGGTGTTGACCCGTGAGTGTGACCAACCCTGAACAGAATGGGTCTTTGTCAATGCAGTCAATGGATCTGACTTTTTTTAAAATATATTCTAGCTCTTCTGGCATCATAATCATCAAGGATAAATTCATAGATCCAATTAAACTTTTTTACAGCCCTTTTATTTCTGCATTTCGGTTGTACATTCTAATAATCTGGCTATCGTAGTTGTGCGGAATTTCCACTGTAAATTCAGCGCCATTGCTTACATGTAGCGAGAAGAGGAAGTTTTACAGTAAGCTGTTCGGTGGACTGTACGGGGCTATAACGAGCGACGCGGGGACGACGACAAATTTATAAGCACGAGTACAGTAAACCGTAAAAGTTTCGTCCGAATTTCGTAATGGGTTTGCGTGTTTAATAATTTTATTACTAACTAGCTGACCCGTGCCCATTTAGTTGGGCGGTAAAACTTTTTACTTGTGATGAAATTATGAGTGTGGTTCGGTTAGTAGTGAGTGCTATGATTTATTTCCTGACTGCCAAAAGAAGGGTTATATTTTTACTGCATATGTATATTAGTATGTGCATGCCATTTTGACTATATTATCGTTATTTGTGAGTGTCTTCTTGTGAGTGTAAAAGGGAAAAGTCTTTTGTTTTAAATAACTGACATAATATGACACTCACAATAACATGACAATAATAATAATAATATAATAATAACATGACAATAACAATAATAATAATTTGTTTTAATAATATGACACTCACAAATAACGTGGCTTTCTATTGGTAAAAGAATTTTCAAAATCGGTTTAGTAGATCCAGAGATTACTTCCTACAACCTCAAAAACTTTACCTATTTATAATATTAGTATAGATAGCTTACGACACGGTCGCGGTTCCATACCTATGTCGTATTATTCTTTAACTATTTATGCAGTAAAAGGGAAAAGTCTTTTGTTTTAAATACTTGAGACGATAAATTTACTTATTTTGATAAGAATTCATAATTGTTGATAATATGACCAATAAACATGACCTAACGATTTAAATTATTTTTTTACTATAAAATACTACTTTTTGTGACTTAAATATAAAAGTTAGATATATGCTATCGCTGACTTTTTTGTAGGCATTATCAAGCTCTACAACTTTTCTTTGGAACTTAAACATATATCTCTCATCGTTAAGGCAGCGTTAGTTATAAACGTTTTCGTTCGACCGTTTTTTCTCCGACTTTGCAAATCCGACTACCACGTCGGATTTACCTTGTACTACCTAGCCCCTTAGCTCCCTAGGCCCCCCTAGGCCCCCATTTGATCGACAGAGTGGAAATGCAATACCGTTAATTTTATCCCAACGGAAAATGGTGACACAGCCGGGAATCCAAACCGAAACAATGTAAGAACAGGCGACCTAACCATTAGTCCGGTTTTTTCAAGACATCTGGCCACGTGTGACGTTCTTCTTCTGCCAGTCTTTCTTTATGAAATCTCTGTCACCTTGCCACATTTTCTCTGACAAACATATGGGAGAACGCCGTCATTTTGGCAAAATTGTCACGTCATTTTTCCCCTCCTTATTCGGCAATTGAATAACGTCGGCAGGTGGGCGCCCGTCGCAAAAATATACACTACTCGCCTGCCGTAGTTTGATGGATTGCCTGGCGCACCCTCTTCTCTCATATTTTATCGATTTCACGTCACTAGTTAGATGGTAACAAGCCTTGACGAATGTGTTAGTAGGGAGGAAAATAAATTCGAAGGACATGTTACGAATACTGTAAAAAGTGGTAAGAGTCATTAAAATAGTTGACATCCATTAATAGCAACACGCACCTTTGAAGCTAAATTCAATTTAAAACTAAGACATTCATTTTTACATTTTCGATGAAGTATAGAAATGACTAACTAAAAGTAACGAACTAAAAGTTATAATATTTCAAGGATTAAAAAAAATTAAATCGATTGTCGCCTCAAAACTTTAGTGTTTAACTAGTAAAAAATGTACTTAAAAACACTTTTTCCTGTGTGTTATTAGTTCATGTAGAAGATAATTAATTAATATTAAATTTATTTTTTTGGAACAACTCGATCCGGCAAGTATTTGTTTTTAAATCACACCGTCTCAAAACAGAACATATTGTTTTGAGAAAAACTCATTTAAATTTCCTTTAAATAAAGGTAGTATTTTTTTACACTTACAACAATTTGCCACTATCAGCGATTCCAGACGTAAAAGATTCATACATAGATTTCAACTTAAAGAAAAAAAACACCGTGAAAAACATGTTTATTTTTGGTCGACTAAACCAGGTTCCCCCTTTAATGGATAAAAATATAATTGCTAAAACTTATTGACTTCGTAAATATTCATTTGAAGAGGATTCGCATTGGAGGTCTCAGGATCAATAACCTAAGATTCGCCGACGACACGACCGTTATAGGTGCGGATGAAAATGAGTTGGCGACCCTATTAAGCAGGGTGCATAAGGAAAGCAATGAGTATGGACTGCACATGAACCGCAGCAAGACCGCAGCCCCGTCCGCAAACTTATGTTTGTGGACCGGGCTGGAACCATGCAACGCACCAACGAGCTGAGTGACCTTCAAGCTGTGAAAGACTTTTCTATCTGGGCTCCATGATATGCAACGGCGAAAACTGCGAAAAGAAGGTCTCACACAGAAGCCAGATGCCAAGATCGGCCATGAGCAAGCTAGAAAGGATGTGGAATAATCGGGGTATAAGTCAGCGGACTAAGGTCAGGCTGGTTCGAGTTTTCTCGATCTTTCTCTATGCATCGGAGACATGGACCCCGAAGGCTCGGATACGCATCAAAATCGATGCACTGGAGATGTGGTGTTGGCCATGGACAGCACGCCGCAACAACAAATCTGTCCTGGAAGAACTCGGCATCCAAGTGAGGCTCTCCACCGTATGCATGAGAATGGTCCTGCAGTACTTCGGTCATGTTGCCAGGAGAAACCCAGAGTATCTGGAGAAAATGCTTCCCGGGGGTCAAGTAGATGGAAGAAGAATCAGAGGCAGATCACCGGCCAGATGGAACGACCTCATCAAAGAAGTTACAAAAGGGTTAATACAATCTGCGACCCACCATGCAGAAGACAGGTCGAAGTGGAGGAGCCTCGTAGGCAAAGTGTTGTCTAGTGGCCACAATCCTCAGTAATGAGGGAACAACGGAGAAGAAGAAATATTCCATAAAAATGATTAGATGTGATACCCCTCTCGGGAGCTAATGGGCCCCTGATGAGGTGGCCACAATGACCCATGTGTTCAGGGTCGGTCACACTCACGGATCAACACCCATCCGATGGCCTCCACGCATGGGGTGCGAGCCTGGGTAGGACACTGGGTCAACCAGTCTCCCCTGGGAATCAATCCTCTGGCGCTCCTGGATGGTCTGTGCACCGAGCGGCGCAAGCCAATCGATTGTGCTCTCCGACTAACAATCGGGGGAGTCTGGGAACTGTATTGTTTCCTATAGAGCGGGGGTAGTTGTCTACCTTACGGCGACTGCTCTTGAAATGACCATTGGCCATCCGATCCCGGTTCAGAGTCGGGCAAAGGACGCCTTGGTCAGCGACAGAAACGGTGCACTCCGTTTCACCGCTTCGTAAGGGAGAGGACCGCGCAAGCGACCTCGAACTCGGAACCAATCGAGAGACTGGAGAAATCTGGTCACAATTGGAAGTGAGGGCGCGAGTATCTCGAGCCCGCTGGGTTTATTCCTGGCTCACTCGCGGTAAGGCGTTGGACTCTCACGGGTTGTGACGTAGCTGGACGTAGGATTGTACTGTCCAAAGTCTTCTACGTTCACTGCAGGGCGACAGAACGACTAATCGTTAAAACGTCCTGTGGTGACGGGCTCGCCCGTTGTAGTCGACACCGCAAGATGTATATTATACAATGCCCATGATGGGAGCTAATGGGCCCATGATGAGGTGGCCACGATGACCCATGTGTTCAGGGTCGGTCACACTCACGGGTCAACACCCATCCGATGGCCTCCGCGCATCTGGTGCGAGCCTGGGTAGGACACTGGGTCAACCAGTCTCCCCTGGGAATCAAACCTCTGGCGCTCCTGGACGGTCTGCGCACCGAGCGGCGCAAGCCAATCGACTGTGCTCTCCGACTAACAATCGGGGGAGTCTGGGAACTGTATTGTTTCCTATAGAGCGGGGGTGGTTGTCTACCTTACGGCGACTGCTCTTGAAATGACCATTGGCCATCCGATCCCGATTCAGAGTCGGGCAAAGGACGCCTTGGTCCGCGACAGATTCGGTTCACACCGTTTCACCGCTTCGTAAGGGAGAGGACCGCGCAAGCGACCTCGAACTCGGAACCAATCGAGAGACCGGAGAAATCTGGTCACAATTGGAAGCAAGGGCGCGAGAGTCGGCCCGCCAGGTAACTCTGGCTATCTCGCGGTAAGGCGTTGGCTTCTTGCGGGTTGTGACGTAGCTGGACGTTGGATTTGTTCTGTCCAAAGTCTTCTACGTTCACTGCAGGGCGATAGAACGAGAAAATCGTTGAAACGTCCTGTGGTGACGGGCTCGCCCGTTGTAGTTGACACCGCAAGTTGTATATTATACATGGGAGCTAACGGGCCCATGATGGGTTGGCCACGAAGACCCATTTGTTCAGGGTCGGTCATACTCACGGGTCAACACCCATCCCACGGCCTCCACGCACGGGGTGCGAACCTGGGTAGGACTCTGGCCAGCGAACCAGTTTCCCCTGGGAATCAAACCTCTGGACGCCACGGTCCGCGATAGATTTGGTATTCACCGTTTCACCGCTTCGTAAGGGAGAGGACCGCGCAAGCGACCTCGAACTCGTAACCAAGGCATTGGCCTCTTACGGACATGTGGCGGAGCTTGACGGTGGACTGTTTTTTGTCCAAGTCTTCTGCGGTCACTTCACGGGAGATAGAACAACTGACGGGTTCGCCCGTTGTAGTTGACAACTCTATTTGTATATTATATAAATATTTTTAGAATTTAAGGGAAAATATATTTTTTAATATGGATTCATGTGATTGAAATTAAAAAATCTGATGTTTATTAATCACTTTTTTTCTTTATTTTTAGGTGAGTCATCGCTGGGATTTATTTGAACAAATAAAACGAAGCAATCTGTTCGTTAATTTATTTTGTCGACTAAAAAGCGAACGGAGATACCGGACCAAACCCACTTCGCCCTGCGCTCAATTTTATCTGACAAAAATAAATCCAGGTAAGATTTTGAAATGAATATTAATCCTTACTGGTTGAAACTTTTTGTAGCTTTCGCTTTTTTTTCATTTTGCTATGAATAATAGTGGTTGTTTTGCCCCCGGAGGGTGCCTTAATCGTTTTAAATTCATGATCGGATAATGCCGAACAGGCATGCTCTGCGCCCCCGTTCGCAATAGCCCCACTAGCACGTGTTTATGCAAATTTTGAGGCGGGCGCGCGGCCGACAGAGGCGCTTGTGATTTATGAGGTACGCTTGTCCTTACCCCTAACTTCTTCCGGCCTTCGCCTTCAGACTGCAGCCGACGGCCGTCTCTCGGACGGAGATTTCCCGGATAGACTTATCGCGGATTTACAGCTGAATCGCACGAGAAATCGCAGAGGGAAGCAACAGTTTCCACCGCCGTATCCGGCTCGAAGGACCAAAGTATTTAAACCGTCTCTACGCTGTTACTGTCCAAGAAAGGATACGATTGTTGATGAACGTTTTATAAAGAATTTCATAATCTATAATAGTCTCTACCATAATTTGTCGTATCTTGTTTACTTTATGTATTTAAAAAAAAACTAAAAATCATCGAAGGTTCATTTATCTCCTAAATCCGGCTCGTTGAACCAAAATATTTAAACTGTCTCTACTCTGTCACTGAACAACATAGGATGTGGTTGTCGCTAGGAGTTTTATAACGAATGTCGTAGTCTATAATAGTCGCTACCATGATTTTGTTGTGTTTAGTTTATGTGAAATTTTTGGAAATTGAAAATCATAGAAAATTACAAACATATTTAAACTGTCTCTGTTATTATCCAAGATAAGATATGGTTGTCGATAAACTTTTTATAAAGAATTTCATAGTCAATAATAGTCTCTACCATGATTTGGTCCTATCTGGTTTAGGGGGAAGTCCCCTAACGCCGGACACTAATAGTATCTCGACAAGTCGCGGCGCGATCGACTCAAAGACGTAGGAAAAGAAAAAGCGAACGCTACCCCGTACTCTTTTCACCCATCTGTATTGATCGCACCGCGACTTGTCCAGATACTATTACTGGCCGACGCTAGGTGCCGTCTGGAGTTAGGTGTCCTCCCCCTATGTGTTTTTTTAAAACTACAAACCATCGGAAGTTCATTGATCTCTTAAATCCGGCTCGAACGACCAAAATATTTAAACTGTCTACTCTGTTATTATCCAACATAGGATATGGTTGATGATATAAGTTTAATAATGAATTTCATAGTCGATAATAGTTTTTATCATGATTTCGTTCTATCATGTTTAGTTTAGGTGAAATTTTTGGAAACTAAAAATCATCAGATGTTCATTTATCTCTTAAATCATAATATGTACCTATGTTTCAATATCTAGCTCAAATTATCTAAATATGGACTAATATAAACGCCCTCTACTCCACCATTCATCATCATCATCATCATCAGCCGGTGGACATCCACTGTTAGACATAGGGCTCCCCCATAAAATGCCATGACGAACTCCATCCCCCTACTTGCTGCGAACGTGGAAGAAAGGTGGCTCAAAAACCAAACTATTCACATATCTTTTACTCTTTTATCATACAAGATATTGTGTTGTAATCTACGGGAGTTACACACAGAATTTCATGCTCTATATAATATCTATAACGATAATTAGTGTGTGAAAAAAAAACTACGAATAAGCATCATTTCGTGAATCGATATGTGCCATTAATTTTAGATATACGCGTACGTACCTTCTATGAAACTTTATTAAAAATATCATAACCTACAATAGACGCTCACAAATACTTTATTTATCTGCGAAAGTTATTGAAAAATTTGAAAAAAAACTCAAACCACTATACCTACACAATAATATTTCTCACCTTTTTAGCTATGCTAACCTATCGTTTTATCAAAATATTTCATTAGAAAGTAGGATTTAGCTTTAAATTATGAAGTGATTGCTTGTTGAATTTTGGAAATCGCATCAATAAATAAGCGAGACATTGCAGTTTGAAATCGATAGAGGTGTTGGCTACAGTTTTCAGTGGCTACAGTTTTCAGTGGCTCGAGGGGCCAACATATTCACATATCACTCGTTTATTATGAAAGATTATTCTTATCTACTAGAGTTTGATACAAAATTTCATGTTCTATAATATTGTCTGAAAACGATATTGTTCTATCTTAAAAACTCTAAAAACTACGAATAAGTACGATTTCACAAACATTTCAGCTTTAAGGCCATAGAGCTGTTGGCAACAGTTCCAGTGGTTTCCGGCTCGAAGGACCAAAATATTCATATAGCCTCTTCTCGTTTATTATGTCTGATATAGTATTGTTATCTTTGGAAATTTTATGATCTATGTATTGTTTAAACATTCGGCTACGTAACGACCAAATTTGGTTGCACATCAGAACACCGTTGACTACCTAACGACCAATATTGGCGGCTTGCTCCCGGAGCACACAGTAATATTATTTTCTAATTCGAACGCATCCTAAAATCCATACCAAATATCTTATTTTTAACATAGATACATATACGGCCGCTAGAATATTTTGACGCGTCATTTCGCGGATATTTCTGGTAAAATTCCATTGTCAAAAATCATATTTTTTTTCGAGAAATAATCGAAATTTTTATTGGTTTTTATGAGCTAATATCTAAATATTTTTGTATAATAAGTAAAACGAAATATTATCTTTAATAGAGAATCTAATAGAGATCACGATAGTATTTACAAGTAAGACAAGTACAAGTTAGAAATGCCGAGTTTTTCTCACTTTTTCGACTTTCTCATATTTATTCATAATTATCTAATTGTTTTACAAAATGAGATTTCAATATCCTATATACGAAATTTTAACGCGATCATTTCACGTTTATTCTTTTTATGATTGATATATTAGTTCCATAGTTATAGTACCTTTTTGTCGAAGGCGGCGATATTTCAAGAAATTCCAATAAATTGACGCGGTCTGCAATGAAATTATGCCGCTACTCGAAGGGTTAATACGATATTGTTATATTCTCAGTAAGAGCGTGAAAATAATTACCACGAATAAGTATGATTTCGCAAATCTATGATTTGTGATTTTATTTTTAGAGATACAAGGCTACCTTTTATGATTGATTTTCTAATCATTATAAGACATTGCAGCGTCAAGTTGTTATAGCTGTTAACAACAGTTCTCAGTGTATCCTGTTCGAAGGACCAACATATTCATATACCCTCTTTTCGTTTAATTATGTATGATATAGTATTATTATCTATGGGAATTTTATACAGAATTTCATGCTCTAAATTATTGTCTAATACGTTACCATGTCGTCCATGTACATATATCAGTGCCTTTTATACGCCAAAGAGAATGTTTTAAATTGCGAGCTTCACTCCACTCGGCATAGCCATAATACGCGACATAAATACAATGTGTTATTGCCTAAAGTACGCTTGACTAAATATCAAAAAACATTTTTATATATAAGTTTTAAATTGTTCAATGCTTTGCCATCATCGACGAAAAGACTTGAGATGGCAGCATATAAAATCTGCTTGAAAAATCAGTTAGTCAAACATGCCCTTTACAAACTGGACGACTTTTATGATATTGCGTCCACAATTGCTTGATTATAAATAACCATATTATGACTATACTTTCGAACTAAGTTTTAGATTTTATTGACATTGTTTTTAATTACGCATGTTTCAGAATTTTTCTTTTTATGGTATTGATTATTATTTGTTTGATTATTGATTATTTTGTAAATTTGACTATTTTTAAGTAATCACCTATGATTACAATTATTTTTTTTCCTTTTAATTAATCAAAGCGGTTTTATCATCCGTTAAATTATGATTGTAAAATTTGACATGTTCCTCAGTATTGTGAAATGCTTTTATGGAATGAATAAATGATGATGATGATGATGATGATGATCTCTGTTATTGCGTGAAAATAAAACTAAAAACCACGAATAAATTTAATTTCGTAAATATGTGGTTAGTACTTTTATTTTGAGAGATAAATGCCTAATTATTAAGAGGCGTATACAGTAAATTTCATAGACTACAATATTCGCCTACGTATAATTTATTTATATTCAAAAATTAATGCACAATCTTTAAAAACTCAGATCGAACGACACAATAATATTTCTCCCCTCTTTAGTCATATCACAGAAAACGTGAGAATCTTTTGTTGGGCAAATACTCTTTCGCGGCGCAATCAATTACAGGCCATTTTATTGTAGGAAAACACGGCGCTCGCCGCCCAGATGACTAATGGCGGTAATATTTCGTCATTTGCAGAGCTTTTTTTACGGTTCCGCTGTACCGAAATTTGGAGCCCACGCTTTATGGACCGCCACACGGGGGCGAAAGTACGAACGAGAATCGACGTTAAACCGGCGTACAACCGCTAAATATTCAAATAATATATTAGCTAAAATGATTTTTTCGAGATGACCACGGTAATATCCATTTCGAACCCCCCCTCCCCCCCCCCCCCCTGAGATAACTGTGAGGGACCACCCCTCACTAGACTCCAAATTGTTCGGTGTGAGGTGGTGGTATCAACTTACGAGTTGTCTCCGTATTGAAAGGCGGTTTTGAATGAAGTAGAAGGAATTTATTGATCGAAAGTTTGATATTGCCAGCTATAACGCTTGCCGAACAGTTTACGTTGTCGCGAGTATATTGATGCGCGACTGCGGTTACGAGTATTGTATTGTGCTCCTAGTATCTTGTACTGGGCACGGCTCGAGTCTGTGGGATTGCAGACTGATGTTTCGAGACTCAGGGAGAATAAGAAAAGGAAACCAAGGAGCCGGATCCGTTGAGCGACCTCGTAAGAGGGGTACCGGATATGCCGTCGCAACCTTGGAGGAAGGTGATCACTCGGGGAATGATAATTTGGTTGCTTTTTCGCCGGTTTAAATAGGCCGTGAAATGATGCAATCCGAACATATTCCGAGTAAAAGTATTGTTTCATCGTGCTGATTCATAGCTACACTAGTCAAAACAATAGCTGAATTGTGTCAGTGGATTTGTTGATCGCATGTAATGGACTTAAGGTCCGTTACATCCATTTCAAGCCCCCCCTGAGATGACTAAGGCCATTGCCAGATTTAAGTCTGTCTGTGTACCTGTCTGTCTGGGTGTCTGGGTGTGGATGTTCCTCCACGATAGCGCCCAAACGATTAATTCGATTGAGCTGAAATTTGGCATGCAAGCATCATTTGGTCATGGCAAGATTCGTGGCTGGAATCGGTCCACCAGGGGGCGAACTAGTCATATTTCATTCTCGAAATATTGGACTCAGAGACTTGAAATGTGGTACACAGATAATTGCCTTGTTGGCTTTTTATTTATTTTATGATTTTTAAAATTGTCTTTTTGACATTACATTTTTCTTCTCTCTTGAATTTTATTCGGTACCCATAAAAGGATTTAATATAGGTGTGAATATTTTTTTGACTGACTGAATTTGATACTGTTTTAATTTGTTTTGATTTTTTTTGTGAGTTCTATAATTTGTAATTGCTCAAACTGTTTTTTAATTTAATTTTTATTGTCTTAATAGGTTTCTACAATCTGTAAAGATTTTTTAAAAATAAAGTGAACTGTCAATTGAACTACAAAACTCTTGCACTTTTTTGTCGCTGCCTCTTGGACTATTAGGCCGTTTTATACTTTAAAATAGTTCTTCAAAATTATCACGAAGCGCTCTATTAACTCATATCAGAAGCAGTGTTGGGCTAAATTTAGTCGACTAATGAATGATGATTTCAATTTCAATTTCAATTTATTTCTGCTCCAGTAGGTAGTAGCTTTCCTACACTTGGATGCGTCTTTGCCTCTAAACTTTTAAATAATGTAATTAATTAAAGAATATTAACTATCATGATATAGTTGTGGCAATATAAATTAATTTTAGTAAATTATAATTGGTTTGAAAACCATTGATAAATAGAAAATAATCTAATAATCAAAATTGCTGATCAAAAAAAGAGCTCAATGTCTGTAGTCATAATTATCAAGGCAATAATATGATGGTCATGAAAATAGATAAGGGTATATTAAAAATATCTAAATTTAATTGTCAAATCTAGCAATATAGCCGTCGTCGATAAAAATAAAAATAAAAATTACGCTCTTTGGCAGTTGATTATCATGAATTTTCCGTTATTTTACATTAGGATGCTCTTGGAATAAGAATTCAGCATTATCAAAATCTCTCTTATCATTATCAACTGGATTCTTGACTAGGCCATTAAATAAGACTTTTTTAAATTGGTTCTCTCCAAGACTTCTGATATGTGTTGGGACCTTGTTATAATAACACAGGCTTGAATACGTTAATCGCGATTGATGACTAATGATTGATTCGTTTAATCGCCAGTTGGCGACTAACGATTGATTAGTTTCAATCGTTAGTCACGATTGACGAGTAAACGTTTGCGATTGGTAATTTCGACAGCGGTCAACTTCAGTTTTTCGTCGGTCGATGCTGTCCGTGCGGTCGTACCGCGACCGCGATTGCGACAGCGACCGCGACCGCGATTGCGACCGCGACCGCGACCGACCGACCAAGCGACAAAAATGAATTGTCGGGTGGTATCTATAAATAAATAGACTAATTGATTTAGTCATGATTGCTTCAATCGTAATTAACGTAAGTCGCGACTAAATCAATCGTGACTAAATATATAATATATATATATATATATATATATAGTATATATAATATATATATTATATTAATATATATCTATATATGGTATACATATTTATATGTGTTTATATCAAATATATAAAAAAAAATATTATTATTCCATATAACTTAGTAGATTGTCATAAATTTTAATTTAGTTTATAATTTTATTGATGTTTTTAAATTTAACTTTAAATTTTAAATTATACTCAAGTATTAGATAAGACTTGCCCTCTCGTCTCAAAAGAATTCATCGATGTTAGTACCACCTCAACACAGGTTCATACCTAGTGAGGTGGTAAACCGTCATGTCAAAAGATGAATTTCCTTTCTAAGCTAGGTATAATATATACACTTATTATAAACTGTTTTTTTTGTTAGAATAAGGATTTTCTTTGTAATTTGTATCTTGAATTATGGAAATAAATAAATAAAATAAAACAATCATGATCGATTAGGCGATCGATTGACCCAACACTGAACAGAAGCTACTTTCCGTCTTTAATAATAACTCTGCAAACTCGATTAGCCTTGTACCGCGCCATTAAGAATCACAAAGTTTCGTCGAATTTGCCATTCCATTTCAAATCTCCCTACATATTTTCCTTACGCGTTTTAAGGCTGCCACGGAATCTTGTTTTTGATTTCTTCCGTGCCTCTGCCCGTCGACGAGGATTATTTATCATTGTTTGTTTTTTCACAAAAGAATTTCGCTTCAAGCCGGTTTACGACCCATTTTATAGACGGGACACAGTCGTGTACCGTTAAGACTTGAATTAAGCTTTTCTGCGCTCATTTCCGGAGATATATTTATCCATACTAATATTATAAAGAAGTAATATTTGTATGTTTGTATGTAGGGGTAATCTCCGAAACAACTCAATCGATTTCAAAAATTCTTTAACTATTGGAAAGCTCCACTATCGATGAGTACTATAGGCTATACTTTATTGTGATAAATATTGGTTTTCAATACGAAATCATGATATTTGTAAATCAAGTCGGAGATAAATTTAATAAATGAGCTGGTGACCTTAGTTGCTTCATCGGTGTGCGCTGATGAAACGGTTTGATATATGTTAAAATAATATATAACAGAAACATCGGCCTCAGAGAGATCTATAAAAAAGACAGCGACAGCATATATCCAACTTTTATAATTAAGCTATAATAACTAGTTTTATGTCTCATAAAATAAGAAAAATAAGTAGGCAGTGTTTGTTGAAGACATTACCAACAAAATAGGAATCCAAAAGACGTTAGACGTTTCTGCATTTTAAAGTTTTCCCTATAACGACCTGTTCTCTCACTGTTTTCCGGAGAAACATAATATTCGTCTCCTTTGGTGTTTTTGAGATGAAGCATTGCTTTGAGGCAATACAACTGCCTCAAATCAAGCAATTGTGCCTAAAGAAACAGGTCGTTGGAAGGGTATAGGCTAGGCTTCCTTAACATGATTCTAATTATTGGCTTTTGGACAACGTTCACTTTCTGGAGTAGGCTTTTTCTGCAAACTCCCCATCCAAGCATTATTAATTGGCGTATAGCGTGATATATATTTTTTAAACAACTAAATATATTAAAAGAATAAAAACAGAACTGTCGTTACAGATAGTAAACTATTATATTTATAATTATTTTTTTCACGTTTTTTAATGATATATTTGTGGTTTATCTATTTATCCACATAGATAAAAGTGTTTCTGGAATGTACTATGAGTGTTTATCCGGATAGTAAGTTTCGGAAATAACTCATTTGTCTCTCATGAACTATTCCCGCAATGTACTCAATCAGACCTTTCATTTGACATTAAACGCGATTAATTCTATAATCTACTCCCTGCAAAATTTAAACAGCTGGAGGACATAAAGTTAAAAAAAAACATCAAGGAGATGCTGATAGGCCACCCTTTCTATAATCTGGCCAAATTTGAGGGCCATGATTTTTCAAATATTGTGCCCATTTAAATTACTTACAAAGTAGAGCCTTATTGTCTGATTATTTTATATGGTCTTATATCTGTACTTTTAGTTTAAAATGCATAACGTAGATTTAATTTGATTATTTAACATTTTAATGACAATTTGAATATTACTATGAATAATTTTACTACGTATCTTTTCGAATAACTAACTACTTCAAATATTAGGCTTCTATTTCGATTATTTATATTTATAGTTTGACAATCTAGTAGTTAATTCTTGACTACCTATGTAGGTATGTTCAGTAAAGAGTAGTAACGAGACTTATTACCTAACCCAATTATTTTGACACGTCCAAGAGCGGTCTTTAGCCGTCAATTGGATACGACGAAAATGTAAATGTAAATATATTTATGTTAATTTATTGACATTTGGACATTTAGACAATTACTTACTTACTTGCGATTGACCCTCTTATATAGACTTAGATCTCAGACTTATTTAAGTACCCTATGACACTCGGGATGACGTAACGATTCTGACAATACTACACACTTCTAAATCTATTCAAGCGTTTAGAAGTTATATTGGAAAAAAGAAACGGAATATATACATAGATAAATCCTGATTACATTTCACTCTGTTTTTGTTGGGCAGTCGTGTATATAGGTAGACCCAGAATATACGGCAATTGAATACTAAATAATAACGCGTTCACAACAACTACGCATCGGTTCCAAACAACTTCCGCTATACAGTGTTGCCAACTCGACGTTCAACATTTCTCGCTTACTTTCGCATTCCTGTATATAAAAGTAGTCTAAGGCAACATTGTAGAACGTAAAATTCTCTATAAAACACTTATGGACAGTAATGAGGTCTCTGTAACAGTACACGCGTAGAGTCGGTTAAAAAAATTTGGTCCTTCGAGCCGGATTTTAGGTTTACAGCGCCGCGACTGGAAAATAAACTCGCTAATTTACTCGATCATTCACGCCGCAGTGAACGGCAGCCGGCGGGGCACTCAGAACAACCTGAGTAACTCTGACTGATTTATACGCAAAGAGATTGAAAAGTTATTGGTGGCCGAAGGTGTTTTATTCGTGAAATATTGCTGCCAGTAGGCCCTGAAGGATATTGCGAATTCTCTCTTTTTCTTTCCTTTGCCTTCAATAACTTCGAAAATATCGATTATATCAGTTGTTGCATAACTTTTTGCCCAATTTAAGGGTGAACTTCAATACGTTTTTAATTATAAAGACAGGAGTTTTATTAAGGGGGAGTTTCATTAAGGTTTAGAAAGCTAAATAAAAGACGTTTTTCATGGTTTACCTTAACTTGAAATCTATTCATGAATCTGTTATATCAGTTTGATTACAATTGAAAGATAAAAATATTTTTTGTAATAGCAAAATAAAACTATTCTTTAGATATTACATTACATTAAAACTATTATTGAGATATTACCGCTGCAGAAATGACGGTATCTGCTTGCGCCGGTAATAGCGAGC
This sequence comes from Micropterix aruncella, assembly GCA_944548615.1. NCBI lineage: Eukaryota > Metazoa > Arthropoda > Insecta > Lepidoptera > Micropterigidae > Micropterix > Micropterix aruncella. The sequence continues at coordinate 14,808,980 of OX155978.1, read as the reverse complement.
GTAATTTCGCCTGAAACAAAAAAAAAGCAAACATATTAATTGTTACATATGTATATTGTAGATAAGTGTTTTTCAAAGCGGGGGGCGCACCCCAAAGGGGGGCGTTAGGACTTTCCAAGGAGGGGGCAGGCTTCTGAGTGATACAGTACAACGGACACGACCTACCCCTTTAACGTTACCACAGGTGCCATACAAACACGTCTTATATCTACACTAACATTATAAAGAGGTAAAGTTTGTGAGGTTGTAGGAAGTAATCTCTGGATCTATTGAACCGATTTTGAAAATTCTTTTATCAATAGGAAGCCACGTTATTTGTAAGTGTCATAGGCTATATATTAATCCGAAAAACGAAAAGGCTTTTTCGTGGTAGTCGGATTTGCAAAGTAAGTCGGAAAAAAACGGTCGAACGAAAACGTTTCTAACTAACGCTGCCTTAACGATAAGAGATATACGATTAAGTTGTAGAGAAAAGTTGTAGAGCTTGGTAATGCCAACAAAAAAGTCAGCGACAGCATATGTCTAAATTTTATATTTAAGTCACAAAAAGTAGTTTTTTTATATTAAAAAAATAATTGAAATCGTTAGGTCATGGTTATGGGTAATATTATCAACAATTATGAATTTATATCAAAATAAGTAAATTTATCGTCTCAAGTGTTAAAAACACAAGACTTTTCCCTTTTACTCCATATAATTTCCCTTTTACTGCATAAATGGCTAAAGAGATAAGACACTTACAGATAAGACACTCACAAGAAGACACTCACAAATAACGGTAATATAGTCAAATTGGCAGCAAATTCATACATATGCAGTAAAAATATAACCCTTCTTTTGTTTGTTTGTTTGTATATACTCTTTATTGTGAAATGTCACAATGGGCGGGTTAATTGTCATATGACAATCTCTTACAACCAACCCTACTATGACGTGTTATATGTATGTGTGCGTGTAACATGTGTGTAAGTGTATGCCTTGTTATTGCATTCCATCGACAGAATTGAAAATGCAATTCCGTTAATTTGATCCCAACGGAAAATGGTGACCCAGCCGGGAATCGAACCCAGGACCTTACAATGTAAGATCAGGCGACCTATCCACTATGCCACCGGGCCAGGAAACAAATCATAGCACTCAGTACTAACCGAAACACACTCATAATTTCATCACAAGTGAAAAGTTTTACCGCCCAACGAAGTGGGTACGGGTCAGCTAGTACCTAATATTTCTACATTTCTTTTTATCAATAGAATAGGGTCCTCCGCGGTCGACTTCAAGAGCAAGCTTTGAAGTCGACCGCGACCGTGATTGTACTGCCAAATACGATTTTGAAAGGATGGAAAAAACATTGTTTAGGATCCAGTATTTCAAGTTTTATCCCTGCAAGCGCTGCGTTTGTATTTACCATTTTCAAGCACTTATTTGTGCGGAAAAGCATTTTCATCGGGTGTAGCAATTAAAACGAAATATAGAAACAAACTCGATATTGCCGGAAATTTACTCTGTGCACTTTCTTCATTTCAAACAAGAATTGTTAATCTGATTAAAAATATGTAAGTTCATCAGTCTCATTGATTGATTTGTTTTTTGTTGGTTATAAAACATAAGCAATAAATACACCTTATCTTTATTATATTTTTTTATACTTTAATAATTAACTAGCTGACCCGTGCCCACATCGTTGGGCGGTAAAGCCTATATCACTCACAAATAACGTGGCTTTCTATTGGTAACAGAATTTTCAAAATCGGTTCAGTAAATCCAGAGATTACTTCCTACAACGTCACAAACTTTACCTCTTTATTATATTAGTATAGATTACGTCACGGTCGCGGTTCGATACCTATGTCGTATTATCTTTTTAACTATTTATGCTGTAAAAGGGAAAAGTCTTTTGTTTTAAACGCTTGAGACGATAAATTTACTGATTTTGATAAGAATTCATAATTGTTGATAATATGACCAATAATTATAACCCAACGATTTAAATTATTTTTTAATATAAAATACTACTCTTTGTGACTTAAATATAAATGGTAAACATATGCTGTCGCTGACTTTTTTGTAGGCATTATCAAGCTCTACAACTTTTCTCTACAACTTAATCATATATCTCTCATCGTTAAGGCAGCGTTAGTTAGAGACATTTTCGTTCGACCGCTTATTCTCCGACCTACTTTGCAAATCCGACTACCACGAAAAAGTCTTTTCATTTTTCGGATTAATATATAGCCTATGACACTCACAAATAACGTGGCTTTCTATTGGTAAAAGAATTTTTAAAATCGGTTCAGTAGATCCAGAGATTACTTCTTACAACCTCACAAACTTTACCTCTTTATATGTAATATTAGTATAGATTATTTTTTTCACGTCAGTTTGTGACGTAGTACGTCACAAACTTTACCTCTTTATAATATTAGTATAGATAATATGACAGAAGGGTGGAGAGGGGACGTGAGCATTTTCTTTTGGCAGCAGGGGGCGTGATACGAATGATTTTGGAATCCCTGGTGTAGGTGAACTAAAAAAAACAACTAAAAGTTATCATTTGTGCAATATTTTATATAAAACCGTAATTTTTTTACAATAATTGACTTTTTGTAACGGCAGTCGTGTTTTTTATTTCTTTTTATACTTCGAGTAGCGGCATAATTTCATGGCAAACCGCGGCAATTTATTGGAATTTCTTGCAATATCTCCGCGCTCGACAAAACTATGGAACTACTATAGCAATCATAAAAATAATAACTGCACAATGATCGCATTGAAATTTCGTATATAGAATATTGAAATCTCATTTTGTAAAACAATTATATAATTATGAATTATGAGAATGTCGAAAAAGTGAAAAAAAACTCGGCATTTCTAACTTGTACTTGTCTTACGGAAAAAATACGGAACCCTATTTAGAAATTTTAAATCTTTATTAGATTCTATATCAAAATTAATATTTCGTTTTGCCTATTTACATAGAAAAATATTTAGATATTAGGTCATAAAAACCAATAAAATATTTGATGTTTCTCGAAAAAAAAAATGATGATGTTTGACAATGGAATTTTACCAGAAATATTCGCGAAATGACGCGCGATTCTAGCGGTCGTCTATGTATCTATGGTAATAATGAGTTATTTGGTATGGATTTTAGGATGCGTTCGAATTAGAAAATAATATTACTGTGCGCTCCGGGAGCAAGCCGCCGATATTGGTCGTTACGTAGTCAACGGTGTTCTGATGTGCAACCAAATTTGGTCGTTACGTAGCCGAAGGATTATATTTTTACTCGTTAAAGCAGTTTAGTTACTTATTTCCCGCTCTATTGTGTTGCTCTATTTCCAGTGATCGTTTTCAATGTTGATTCTAATAACTGAAATATGTTTCTATGATAACACAGCCCGAATGGCATACGGGCGAACCGAAAATGACCATTTTACGGAATATATGAATCATTTGACACTTTTGTTTGTTTTTCAAATTTTACACCCATAGCGGTCAAAGCAGTGTCTCTTTTTGTCGTTTTTGCCGAGTACGGCAGTTCGCCGCGGGGATCGTGTTGTCGGTCCTCCCCCTCCCCCGCAACCCTCCAGCCGGTGGAGTTTGTAAACGGTGCGGGCTAATTCTGTTACGGCTCGCCGTTTGCCGTACTCCTCGTCACTGCGACATTTCACGGAAATGGATATCTATCATTTTGCGCCATGAAGATGTGACAGGCGTCCTAGCTAGATGCTATTAGGATAAGTAAATATGAAAATTAAAATGATTAATTTCAAGTATAGCCGTCGGCAAAACTAGAAAAGGCCATAACAATAAATAATACCAGGAAAAGCCTAATTATACAACTAGACTTGTCAACTGCAACGGGCGAACCCGTCACCTCTGGAAGTTTTAACGATTAGTCGTCCTATCTCTCGTGAAGTGAACGCAGAAGACTTAGTCAAAAACAGTCCACTGTCAAGCTCCGCCACATGCCCGTAAGAGGCTAACGGCTTAACCGCGAGATAACTAGGTGTGTTACACAGCGGGCTTACACTCACGCCTTACTTCCAATTGCGACCAGATTACTCCGATCTCTCGGTTGGTTACGAGTTCGAGGTCGCTTGCGCGGTCATCTCCCTTACGAAGCGGTGAAACGGTGTATACCAAATCTATCGCGGACCACGGCATCCTTTGCCCGTCCGTTCACCCAGGATCGGGTAGCCGATGGTCGTTTCAAGAGCAATCGCCGTAAGGTCCGCAACCGCCTCCGCTCTGTAGGAAACAGTACTGCTTCCAGACTCCCCCGACTGTTAGTTAGAGTGCACAGTCGATTTATTTACGCCGCACGGTGCGCAGACCGTCCAGGAGCGCCAGAAGGTTGATTCCCAGGGGAAACTAACCATAAGGCCAGAGTCCTACCCAGGCTCGCACTTCATGCGTGGAGGCCGTCGGATAGGTGTTCACCCGTGAGTGTGACCAACCCTGAACAGAATGGGTCTTCGTGGCCAACTCAGCAAGGGCCCATTAACTCCTTAACACCAGGCAGTAACTTCTCTTAGAACAAAATTGAAATCGAAGCGAATACGTCACTGTCGTAAGGGCTCGGATATGGCCGCCAGATGTCCACTACTCAGCCCACGCGGATATGCAAACGTTCGAAATGTCACCAACCTATTCCTGCGCGTAACGCTAACCAAAGGCGTTCGTCGAGACCTACCCCTCTGCCCACATTCCTCGCACCCACTTCCCGCAATGCCCTGTAGCACAGTATACCAGACAGTAGCTTCTCTTAGAACAAAATTGAAATCAAATTGAATAAGTCACGAGTAGTAAGGGCTCGGATGGACGCCAGATGAGTCGCTACTCGGCCTACACAGATACCCGAACGCTTGAAAAGGTCTGCAGCCTTTACCTGCCGTTAATGCGTACTGGTCGCGTTCGTCGTAACGAACCCCTCTGCCCACATTCCTCGCACCCTCTTCCCGCATTGCCTTGTAGCTCGAGAGTAAATCTACTGGGTGGTATACTGTGCCTGTAGTGGTCTGGAAGTGATCTTAATCGTCCCGGTCACTGGGGAGGGGAGAGGGGGGGGTCAAAATAGATATTTCCGTCTTCATTAAAAAAAATGCGCGTTCCCTTTCCCTAGCCGCTTTTTATATAACCTAAAATGGTTATATACATTTAAAAATTAAATAACCATTCTTTCTGGTCTTTCCAACCTGGTATGCAGTATGTGCGTAGCCTGGAAGAGAAGGGAACTTACGTAATAAAAAGGGGGTGGGAAATCAATTGCGAGAAATAGGGCGCTTTTGCGAGTTCATATGTGAAAACAAGAGGAAGTTGTATATTGTGATTGGGGGAAAACCGTAATTTCCTGTGCTGGAGAACGCGACAAATCGAAAATAGAAGTCCTGCGAAGCGATCAAAAGAGGGCCACATTAAAAGTTTCCGGAATGAATAGGAAAAATTAGAATGAATGTCCAAAAATAAATTTATTGTCTCTCCTTGAGCTTTATTACATTTTTTCATACGTATACACTTATTTTTACACGACTGCCCAACAAAAAACTAGTGTAATAAGTTCAGGGTTTTATATATGTATGTTTTCCATTTCTTTATTCCACCATAGCTTCTAAACGTTTGAACCGATATCACAAGTATTGGTCTTAAATTTCTTAGAAAGATAAGAAATTTATGCGGTTTTGAAGCCGTTTAATCTGTTTATTTTGCATATTTCCACTCCCTCATAACGTATGGCCTTCTCTTTTGGGGAATGGCACCAAACTCAAAAAGAATTTTTCTCCTCCAGAAAAGAGCGGTACGCAGTTTATATAGAGTCTCTCCAAGAAGTTCTTGTAAGCCGCTGTTCGTAGAATCAGGAATCATGACTCTATTTTCTTCCTACATCTACCAAAATATTATGTACGCTCGTAGACACCTAGCAGAAGTTCCGGTGAATAGTGATTGTCATCATCATCATCACGATACGAGGAATAAATCCAATCTCCACATAAACCGACAGCGACTTAGCAAAGTGCGATACAGTTTTATACACCAAAATTTGTCCTTCTATAATGAGATTCCAGAGGAAATGAAAAGACTTGGAGAGGACCAATTTAAAAAGATATTTATAAATAATTTGGTAAGGAACCCAATTTATGGTATAAGGGAGTTTGAAAATTCCGAGTTTATTTTCCATGTTGATAATTAGCAAAATTTGTAAAATTTTAAACATAACGGAATTATGATAGCTGACACTCTAATTCTCATATAATGTAGTATACATATATTTATGTTTAAATACGAAGGCATATTGCTAGATTGACAATATAATTATTATGTTGATTATTCTACATAGAATGTGCATTTCTATTTTAATATATTATTCTCTCTTACTATTTAATGACATTAGTATATTTTGATTAGGTATTTGTAAGTAGGTAATATTGAATATAATATTACAGCCATGACAATTATCGTGATATGTTTTTAATAATAAAATTTTAAACATTTAATTTTGTGAAGCATCCAAATGTAGGAATGCCTATTTATTTATTTATTTATTTATTTGCAGCTGTTATAAAAAACATTAAAAAAAAACAAAACAAGAACACACAGATTAAAAATTAAAACTATAAATAGACAAAGACTATGAAATAAAGCTACAAACGCTCCAAATCCTCAGGATATCCTCAGGATATCTCTTATCCTGGTTTTCAGGACACACCTATTAATTATTGATTCATAGGTATATGATTTTTAAAATAAAATAACCAAATCAAATAAATCTTAAAACAAAAAATCCAAATAATCATAATCAAATAAATACACAAATCGAAATAATCAAGATATTTAACATCAAATGATATTAAAAGAAAATAACGTAATTACATAAATTTAATAATCTACATATAATAATCAAAAATAATAATCTATCTACTGGAGTAGTTGATTGTATTGTATTGTATTGTAAATCAGGCGGTTCAACTACAATTAACTATTGTTAACGTTAACTAACATTAACGTAACAACTAACATCAACAAATTGTTGATGTTAGTTGTTACGCGATCGATCATGAATTTAGGGAGATGGGAGGGGGTATCCGCCCTCTTAACCCCTTGAGTATGATACGACCAAATCTGGTTCTGAAACTTAATGCAATATTCAGGGGACTCGAATCCGTAAGCTTCGTTCCTTCACAGAAGTGCAGAACTATTTCGTGATGAGACTTTGCTACTGTTAAGTTTAGCGCGGAGTTCACACCGTCCTACTTGACTCTGAAGTATAATGCATATTTCGCTAATTAAAACTTCGCGCGCTGATGAGAATTTAATATGACATTTGTCGTGTGAAAGTCACAGATGCAGCCAGACAATATGGCAGTATTAATGAGCTTTAATGGCCTCAGAAAATATGACCATATCAGGTAGTACAGAAGTAGACTGCAGTGGCCAACAAGATCCAATTCGTTCTAGGATCGGCCCAATTCACGAGTCAACTCCTTTTCAGCAGCCTCCACGAGTGAGGGACTACTCGGGGAAGGACTCTCCCGTTTCAGGCCTCGAGGCTGGTGGAACTGTCCCCCCTGAGAATTGTGTTCCGGCGCCACTGAACGGTTTGCGCACCGTACGGCGTCCGCTAATCGTTTGTGAACTACTAGGGTTGTCGACTACAGCGGGCGAGCCCATCACCATCATCATCAGGAAGTTTTAACGATTAGTCGTTCTATCTCCCTGGAGTGAGCGCAGAAGACTTGAGGACAAATCAGTCCACCGTCTAGCTACGCCACAAGCCCGTAAGAGGCCAACGCCTTAACCGCGAGATAGCCGGGAGTATTACCCGGCGGGCCTACACTCACGCCCTTACTTCCAATTGTGACCAGATTACTCCAGTCTCTCGATTGGTTACGAGTTCGAGGTCGCTTGCGCGGTTCTCTCCCTTACGAAGCGGTGAAACGGTGTTTATCGAATCTATCGCGAACCACAGCGTCCTTTGCCCGGCTGTTCCACCAGGATCGGATAGCCGATGGTCGTTTCAAGACCAGTCGCCGTGAGGTCCGCAACCACCCCCGCTCTATAGGAAACAGTACTGCTTCCAGACTCCCCCGACTGTTAGTCAGAGTGCACAGTCGATTGGCTTACACCGCACGGTGCGCAGACCGTCCAGGAGCGCCAGAAGGTTGATTCCCAGGGGAAACTGACCATAAGGCCAGAGTCCTACCCAGGCTCGCACTTCATGCGTAGAGGCCGTCGGATAGATGTTGACCCGTGAGTGTGACCAACCCTGAACAGAATGGGTCTTCGTGGCCAACTCAGCAAGGGCCCATTAACTCCCGTTTGTGCCCTATGACTAATTGCCGAAGGGGTCTGGGGAAAAAATGGAAATATACTGTCTCCTATGCAGCGGAGGTGGGTTTTGACCTGTTGTTATGCTACTCTGGAAATGACCTATTGGCCACTCGATTCCGGGTGGCCAACAATAGGTAAAGGACTCTAAGGTCCGCGACAAATTCACACATAATTACCGCTGAACTACAACAGGTAGAATCCGCGCAAGCGACTTCAGACCCGTAACCGGTCGGAGGTCGGAGGTATCCTAACGGCTAAATCCAGACAGAGATATCCTGCCAAAACTGGTAGCCAGGGGACGAGGCTGCCAACTGGGTTACCTTCCGGTGCCTCGGCGTAAGGCGTTGGCCTCTGGCGGGCATGTTGCATTTCCTGGACGATAAGTTTGTATCGTCGCTAAGTCTTCTACGCTCACCTCACGGAAGACTGAGCGATCGTTATCGTTAAAACTTCCTGGGGTGACAGGTTTGCCCATTGTAGTCGACACCTCTAGTGCCTGTTATATAGAATATTCGCGAAGGATGTTTCTATTCGTATAATTTTATATTTTGAACATTATGCGACGAAATGCCGTAAGGTGTTGGACATTTTCGCGACTTATAGAAATAAAATAATCGGAAAAACATGGGTGTTTGCCTCTCAATGATTTGATATTTTCGACTCCAATAATTTATTATTTCTAAACTTTTATTGATTATATATATATATATATATATATATATATATATATATATATATATATATATATATATATATATATATATATATATATATATATATATATATATATATATATATATATATATATATATATATATATATATATATATATATATATATATATATATATATATATATATATATATATATATATATATATATATATATATATATATATATATATATATATATATATATATATATATATATATATATTATTTAAACCGAAAAATTAACATACAAAAGGACGTAATCGCTGTTTTTTCACATTGGCCTTTTTGAACTTGTATGACTTGGGCTTGAGTTGGAATTTCAAATTCAAATAAATTTTAATTCGAAACCGTGTTATTCTTTTTTTAAGGATCAGCTGCTTATTTATCTCTCCGTTGTTTGTTTTTGCTCAAATATTCTCGTTTGTGTAACCATGGTAAAGTTGAAAATTTGCATTATTTTCAAATGTGAGATCCCGTGCCCTTTGTTTTCTATTTCAGCTTCTTGCGGTCTGGCTTTACAGTTACCGTTAATGCGTATTATTAAGAACTGCAAACAATAATGGAGAAGCTCGTGATTAAATAACCGGGCCTGGTCAATCGCCCATAGCCACTGCTTCTGCATGACAACGTATAACCACAGATTTCACTGCAAACAGTCGCCAAATTGCAGGAGTTGCGGGTGGAGAAGGGGAAAATATCTACTTTGAAGAGTCGGTGAAAAACGCCTTCAAACCTCCATTGCTTCCTGTCCACATAAGTTACTAAGCACTAAGCACTAAGAGTTACTAAGCACTAAGAGTTACTAAGCACTAAGAGTTACTAAGCACTAAGAGTTACGCGGCAGAGAAACTAAGCAACTCCCAATAAAATGACAATTCTGCATATATAATAGGGGTCAATATTTCTATTAATTAAATATATATCCTTGATTGTAGGCAACTTTTTTTAAAAACTGCCCTCTTAAAGCTATTTTTGGACAATATTTCAAATTTAGGAATAATTCAGAACCGATGACCAACAAGACAAGTTTTCGAAAATAGCTTAATAATACCCATGATGAAAACATTATTTGGACAAAGACATTACTCTTTCATTACGCCGAGATTTTACAATCTCATCAATATGGAAATAAAAATGAATTTAACATTTAGGGCATTCAAAAATAAAATAAAGGAATGGTTCTCGAGTCATGACAGACTAACCATACATCAAATGTTAGAAATTATAATTTAATAAAACTTAGGTGCACAAATTATTAATATGTTTTTAAATAGTATGTATGTTGACTATATTTTAACATTCAACTAATTACCATTCATTCATTTTTTGTTATATATTGTTTTGACAATGAATTGTACTTTATCTTATATTAATTTTTATATTTCTTAGCATATATTAAATATTACTTATTGACTTTTTAATAAAAATTTTTATAGATTTATCTTACTCTTTACTTAAGTTTTATGTAAATTCTCTGATTGTCTCGCTCTATGTGATTCTTTTTTTTTTCTTTGAGGATCATAAATTTTAGTGCAATTTAGTTTTATGAGCATTAAAAAAAACTTTTACATAATTTATTGTAAAATTAGAGTCCTGTCCATCCTAGAACGGGCTAGTACCAGTTGGATGACAGCATCTAAAAAGCAAAAGGTTTTGCCATTCGGTTCCTGTTATTTTTATAAGCAAAAACAATGTTTTATAGTAATTAATTATTATATAAATAAATAAATAAATAAATATATTTTTAATTCGAAATGTGTAGCCATAAAGTTCTGTTCTGTTCTGTAGCAATACTCTTAGCATGCATGCATCTTTCAAGGTATAGGCGTTTCATCGCTGAAATATCTGCATAAAATATGAGTTAATTTGTGTGTGTAACATCGTCTGAGCAATCGTCGAGAAACCGATTGAATCGCCTCGAATAGCCCGGCACCGAGAAACCAACCACCATCCAAGACGACTTACGAAGTAGTGAGCCTAACCAGGGCCGCATTGGTCGCATTAAAATAACAACTAAATATATTAAAAATAGTAAAAAAAACCCGACTGACGTTACAGAAAGTGAACTATTGTATTTATATATTTTTTTTTACGGTTTTCTTTATGAAATATTTGTGGTTTATGTATTTATCTATATAGATACATGCATATTTACGGAATGTACTTAATCAGACCTTTCATTTGACACTAAATACGATATATTTATGTTAATTTATTGACATTTGGACATTTAGGAAACTACTTACATGATATTTGGACAGTTAAAGGTTGTATAATGTGTTCAGGATTCATGTATGTTTGTTTTCCCTTTCTTCATTCCACTATAACTTATAAACGCTAGAACCTATTTAGAAGTGTGTGGTATTGTTAGAATCGTTATATCATCTCGAGTGTTATAGGGTACCTAAACTGTCCGATAATCAAGTAAGTAGTTGTCTAAATGTCCAAATGTCAATAAATTAACATACATATATCGTGTTTAGTGTCAAATGAAAGTGTTTTTTATTTCTTATAATATATTTACTTGTTTATTATATCTTGTTAATAAAGTTGTTTTGATGGTCCGAGCTCGGCCCTGGTTTCGCCCAACCCGAACCGGTCGAGCGGTCATTAAGCCGGGCAGCATCCAGGGCACATTATGCACCTGTCGACTGCTCGCTCCACTTCCACCTTAAGGACGCCTCAAGGGCTCACTTACCGCGCCGACCCCCTCTGCCCCGCCCTCCCCTACTGCGCCGCCGCCTAGGTTATCCCCCTCAATCCATTCCTGTTTAATCATCCGCGGAAGATTCACTTTACACAGAGGAGAGATTTTCGACTGCTAGAACGATCGCAAGATGTCCGCTACTGATTTAGTCGTAATAGAATATTTCTTTTCTCTTCTTAGAATATTTTTCTCGTAATATTATGCCATTATATATATTTTGCCATTACTCGGATATTATGCTCGGATATTATGCGATATCATTCTGTCTGGCTTTCCCTTATGTTCGCGAGGACGAATCCGAAAATAGAGTATGTGACCGAGCTCGACTATAATTATCCGGAGCAAAGAGATAATCCTTCTATAGCATGCTAGGATTATAAACTATGCCGCGGATCAACTTCAAAACGTAGGCCTATGGTGAACATTACTCGTTGGACTCCCCCGTGCGCTGTGTTAAAGCAGTTAGATGGTGGAATGTTTTTACACGACTGCCCAACAAATAAGGAGTGTAATGTATCCAGGGTTCATCTATGTATATTTTCCGTTTCTTTATTCCAACATAACTTCTAAACGCTTCAACCAATTTAGAAGTGTGTTGTATTGTTAGAATCTTTATGTCTTCGTAGGGCGAATTGGATTCATCTGTAATGCCCTTGAATACTATTTGAAACTAATAATAAATGTCACCCCGAGTGTCATAGGGTACCGTAACTGTTTAAATATCAAGCAAGTATGTAGTTGTCTAAATGACCAAATGTCCATAAAACATAAATATATCGTATTTAGAGTCAAATGAAAGGTCTGATTGAATACATTCCGATATTATTTATATGCATCTATATGGCTAAATACTTAAACTACAAATCTTATATATAAAACTGAATCGCCGTGCGTTAGTCTCGCAAGATCTCGAAAATGACTCGACCGATTTAAATTATTATTTTTCTTGTTTTGTTTGCCTTGATTCAGGGGTGGTTTCCAATAAAAAATATTTAGGAAAAATTAAAAGAAAAAACTGAAAATCGACAAAAACGAAATTGGTCATTTTGGGAAATGGGCCACTTTCAATAGATGGCGTTCGCGGCGATCCTATTGTTTGACAGCTGCGCCATCCATAACTGTTATTCATTCCGTGCGATTGTGTAAAATTTCGAAAAGTCGAATAGTCGAAAAAGTCGAAAAAGTCAAGAAAGTCCAAAAAGTCTAAAAATGCAAAAAAGTCGAAAAACTCAAACCGTACATGATTCGGTCATATTATTTTAATAAATTGGATTTGGAATGTTGATTAGGATCAATAAACGCTTATGAAGAGTTACAATCAAATAAATTTTTGGTGGTACGAAGTTCACCGGGTCATCTGGTAGTTCATAAAAAAACTGTAATAAATATAATTAGGTATATATGCTCACTTTTTGTGGCGGCTGTCGTATGTTTTATTTATTTTAATATAATATTCTCTTCTCTGTGCGATGCTGTACCCCATAGATAAATACCGTATCACAAGTGTGATTCAACTAGCGCGTAATAAGCTGATATCACCTTAGATCTTTTCATACAACTGCTGATGCGTTGGTATGCGTTGTGTTGATGCGTTGGGATAGTAGGTCGGTACACGGCACAGAAGAATCCATAGATCGTCTAGCTGTAGCTTCAGTGATATAACTGGTAGTTAGGGGGCGGGGCTGTCCGCTAGTTACCTTTTCCGGTGCCTCGCCGTAAGGCGTTGGCCCCTAACGGGCTTATTGGCAGAGCTAGACAGTAGACTGTCTTTTCTCTATGTCTTCTTCGTTCATTCCACGGCTGAAAGTTTGATCATTATCGTTAAACCAGCCTGGGGTGACGGGTTCGCCGGTTGTAGTCGACACCGCCTTACTGTAGCTTCAGTGGTTTCGCTATAATTTTTAAATCACCATAATGAGCGTACCATAGGTGTGTTTCAATTAACGAGTAATAGGCTAATATCACCTTAGATATCGCCATACAACTCATGGTGCGTTGATATGGGGATGCGTTGATGTGTTGGGACGGGATGGTTTGTAAATGGCACAGGTGGTTAAGAAGGTCGAATCTGCCCTGGTCGAATCTATTATTATTTATGGAATTACAACCTACGGCAACACATTAAAAACGTATATATCGCGCATCATATCTCTACAACACCGTATTTTAAAAATAATAGTTCCAAACAAGATTCGAAACAAATTCAGAAACGACCAGATAGGACTTTTCAAGTATTGTAACATATTACCAGCTAATGTATTATTTATTTTTAGATTGACAGTTCAATATTTCGAGACTGACGAGTTCCAAATTTATGTCCATCATAAACACAGCACTATAGACAGATACAAATTAAAGGCTACCTCCTTTTCGCAACCTTTATGGCAAAAGAAGATTGAATTGGCTAATTCCTCATTTATTCAACAAAATTCCTCTAAATTTAAAAACTTATAAAAAATGTACAAAAAACAAAAAAAAAACGAATTAAAAATAGTTAGCTTTAAAATAAGTGAAAGTGGAACACAAGTGTAAATATAAAATCGAAGACTATCTCGGTTGTTTGACATTATAAATAGGATAGAAAACGAATTTACCGCGTGAAATTTGTAGGACCCGACGTTTCGGTGACTTTGCAGCCGCCGTTGTCTAGGGTAGACCGAGCCCGGCCCCCCACCACCGTTATAACCTACGCAGTGGCGGCAGCGGTTTGCGGCCTACCCGCAAAACAACGGACTGACAGCTCTTCAGTCTACCCTAGACAACGGCGGCTGCAACGTCACCGAAACGTCGGGTCCTACAAATATCCTATCCTATTTACACTTGTAAATAGGATAGGATCCTATTTACACTTGTAAATAGGATAGAAAACAAATTCACGCGGCAAATTCGTTTTCTATCCTATTTACAAGTGTAAATGATACAAATAAGATTTACAAAAAAAAAGAATTAAAAATAGTTAGCTTTAAAATAAGTGAAAGTGAAACACAAGTGTAAATGATACGAATAAGATTTATATTTTATTTTATTAGCATTAAGTACGTTCATCTTTTTATGTAAATATTATTAAGAGGGTGGCTTTCTCTGCCGACTAATCCTCACTAATGTAGCAGATAATGCAAAGTTCAAAGTTAAAAGTTCAAAGTTTATTTATTCCAAAAAACCCGGTAAGGGTATAGAACTTACAATTAATAAATACATTTTTAAAAATATTCATATTTTAAACATATCATAAATAAATAACATAAATACATTTTTTAAAATATTCATATTTTAAACATATCTGGCAAAAATAAAATTAAATCATGTTAGAAATCTGAAAGTCAATAAACTATACCAAATCAACCATTACATTGTCTAAATATTAAAAAGATCTTTTAGAAATATCAAAAATAGAAATAACAAATCCAAAAAAAAAAAATGTATAAATCTTAAAATAAAAAAAATCAATAATAATAATATAATTGAGGAGGCCAATGCAGCAGATATATTATAGTATGGTCAAAATGGCCACTGAAGTTTGTTTGTTTATACTCTTTATTGTGAAATGTCACAATGGGCGGGTTTATTGTCATATGCCAATCTCTTACAACCAACCCTACTATGACGTGTTAAATGTATTGTGCGTGTAACATGTATGTAAGTGTGTGTCTTGTTATTGCATTCGATCGACAGAATAGAAAATGCAATTCCGTTAATTAAATCCCAATGGAAAATGGTGACCCAGTCGGGAATCGAACCCGGGACCGAAGTTGCACTGAAAGTCACCCTATCATAATCTCCAGCAGGTAAGCCTTAGGCTTGGCTGGATTTTATAGAAAGCTGTATTAAAAAAAATGGTTATTAAATAAAATAAAAAAATGGTGTAGAGCTTAAAATTTACCGATTAATTTCCCAAAGATCGTGTCGTTGTAGCTTCAGTGGCTTCGCATCAATGCTCAACTCGCTATAAACGGGCACGCTTTCAGCCTCTTCTAGTTACCACCTTGTTGCGAATGCGAGTTGCCATATTAAGTAGGTCACTATAATATGCTCATTGGCCAATGACAATATCTGGCTACCGCAATTAGGCCAATCAGGCGTCGCGGACACTGGCTCTGGGCCAATTACACACCCTGTCCTGCTTCACCGAACCGGCTACGAGCAATTATTGTGCTCAACAACAAAATTAAATGAATTGAAACCTCCGGTTTAATTGTGTTTATGGGGTACTGTACGTAAATTATGCTCACAGCAACAAAGGTTGTATTTTGGAGTCTTACTACTTGTTATGTTTAATAATGGGGGGCAGAGCGAATTGTATCCGAGAAGATTGCCTTCAATCCCACAGGTTGATGTAGTTTTTTCATTATTGTTAACTAGCTGACCAGTGCCCACATCGTTGGGCGGTAAAACTTTTTACTAATTATGAGTGTGGTTCGGTTAGTACTGAGTGCTATGATTTATTTACTGACTGCCTAAAGAATACTTATATTTTTACTGCATATGTATTTATGTATTTGCATGCCAATTTAACTATATTATTATTACCGTTATTTGTGAGTGTCTTCTTGTGAGTGTCTTATTTGTGAGTGTCTTATCTCTTTAACCATTTGTGCAGTAAAAGGGAAATTATATGCAGTAAAAGGGAAAAGTCTTTTGTTTTAAACACTTGAGACAATAAATTTACTTATTTTGATATGAATTCATAATTGTTGATAATATGACCAATAAACATGACCTAATGATTTAAATGATTTAAATAATGCTCGAGACGTGGCAAAAAATCGTCAAGAATGGAAGCGAATCGTGAATGGAGTACGAGATCTAGCGGCACCGACAGCAGCGTGTTGGCTGCGAGGGCGACCCCCTCCCCAATCGCCGGCTACGAAATAAATAAATAATAATAATAATAATAACGATTTAAATTATTTTTTTAATATGAAAACTACTTTTTGTGACTTAAATATAAAAGTTAGATATATGCTGTTGCTGACTTTTTGTAGGCATTATAGCTCTACAACTTTTCTCTAAAACTCAATCGTATATCTCTCATCGTTAAGGCAGCGTTCGTAAGAAACGTTTTCATTCGACCGT
Organism: Micropterix aruncella; assembly: GCA_944548615.1. Lineage (NCBI taxonomy): Eukaryota > Metazoa > Arthropoda > Insecta > Lepidoptera > Micropterigidae > Micropterix > Micropterix aruncella. The sequence continues at coordinate 14,792,156 of OX155978.1, read as the reverse complement.
TTTTCTCCGACTTACTTTGCAAATCCGACTACTACGAAAAAGGCTTTTCATTTTTCGTATTAATATATAGCTTATGACACTCACAAATAACGTGGCTTTCTATTGGTAAAATAATTTTCAAAATCGGTTCAGTAGATCCAGAAATTTCTTCCTACAACCTCACAAACTTTACCTCTATATAATATTAGTATAGATTAACTATTGAGCCGAAGCAAAGTAACCTATACGAAGTATTAGCTAATTCTTCTTCTTATAGTGCCTCTCCTATAGGAGGTGGCTGTCAGCTCTGTGAATTTTTCCCTGTCTTGAGCTAAGCGAAATAGTTCTTCTACGCTTGAGACGTTTGTCTACTCCCGGATGTTGCAGAGCCAAGACTTTTTTCGCTCAAACTTTCCCCATAATAATGAGTTGAAGCAGTTGGTATGGCTCATGTCTCTGCACGTGGCCCAGGTACGCCACTTTCCTTTGCTTTATTATAAGTAAAAGTTCGCGATCTCTACCGACAAGTTGGAGTACTCTAACATTGGGAACGTTCTGGATCCAGCAAATGCGAAGCATTCTCCGGTAGCACCACATCTCAAATGCTTCAAGACGCCTCTGGGTGTCGGCTTTCAGGATCCAAGCTTCGCTACCATAAAACACTACAGGCCACACATAGCGTAACTAATTAATCACTCTACGGTGATGTTTGTTATATAGATGCCAGTGAGGTTATTTTGAATAAGCTGGAGCGTCTGCAATATACTCAGGTATGTTTTTAATTTGCGAAAGTTCGACCACGTTAGCTGCTTTCGTGAGCAACTTTATTGGCTTCCTATTCGCGATCGAAGAAATTTGCATACGTTGTCGCTACTCTACAACATACTCAATAACCCCACTTCACCCTCCTATCTAAAGGAGAATTTCCACCCTTTGGGAGGCCACTGTCTTCCACTTCGATCAAGCCGGGATAACACACTCGCCATTCCGATACATCATTCTTCTGTTTACACGCAGTCTTTTACAGTCCATTCTGATCGTTTATGGAATCAGCTCCCTCACTCTATCAGGCATGCACCTTCGCTGCATACTTTCAAAAAATTGTTGAAGAAACATTTATTGTTACACAGCCACTAACCAAATACCTCACCTTGTCCTCTCCTTTATCCTTCCCTGTGCAACCTTAGCATAAGTTACTGACATGTATCTGTATAAGTTTATTTTAAATTTAACTTTACTAATTCTTTGTGTATCGTACGGTGAAAATTAGGAATTATTTTATCAAATGGTTGACTGTAAGATATCGCTATAGCGATAAGTCCGCCATTTGTGCATAAATTGTCTTTTTTATAAAACCAGCGTAATATTCATTAAGTTATGTTTTTATAGCACAATAAAGTTATTCTATTCTAATCTATACTCTATAAATCATTCATAGTAACTATGTTTTTTTTAAATATTTTTTAAAATTTATTATTTTTATTATTAATAATATTATGTGAAGACCACATTTTAGGGCAATTTAGTGTTATTAGCTTTTTACTAAAACTTTTACTACATAATTGATTGTAATATTAAAGTCCTGTCCACCCTAGAACGTGCTAGTCCCAGTTTGGTGACAGAATCAAATAAGCAAAAGGTTAAGGTTTTGCCATTCGGTTCCTGTTATTTTTGTAAGCAAATCAATGTGTTATAGTAATTAATTCTTATTTAAATAAATAAATAAATAATAAATAAATAAATGTTTCTATTGCCAATAATAACAAAACAGTAAATTTTTGAATTTTTGTTCAAATATTACGAATTGGTTTTTCTTTCCCTGTAGTGAAAAGTATTGTGAACGCTTTAAAAAAAATCGGCTGGGTTTCCGCAAGACTTTTCCGACAAGGCTTCCCAGAATCAACAGTCATAGGTAGATAGACATAATTCGCACGTCACATAGAAAACTGACACAACTCAAAAAATGTAATTTTTCAGGAGAACGAAAAAACAAAAATAATATATTTTGCACTAGCCAAAAGCTCGAAATACTAGTAAATATTACAATTTTAAGAATGCTGGTTTAAAAAGTCATATTATTCTCCGTTTTATATAAAAAACAAATCGGAATTTTGATTACTATAGTAGCTTTGGTAGCTTAAATTTCATAGTTTGCACCAATTGTGTCACTTTTCCTTCTAAAATATCAGATATTTTTAAAATTGTTGATTATTAAAGATAAAAATAAAAGGCGTATAATATGAGTATTTTTCTATTTTTAATGTTAATACAATGTATTTCACAATACTAATGGTAAGGAAAAAAATATAATCTAATAATATGTGAGAAGTTGTAATTTAACAGCTTAAAACCTCGCGTTTAACATAAAAAAGTGAGTTTATTCATTAAATACTGCTCTATAAAAATCTTTGTTTGTTTGTTTAAAAAGCTTTATTGCACACACAAAAGAATACAATGTGGTGGGCCTATTGCCAAGTGGCAATATCTACCAACCATACCGCCAGGGTTATTGTGACTGAAGGTTTATGTGGGCAAATAAATTTACAAGTAATAAATAAATACACTTACAAAAAAAAGTCATCATAGCATAAAATATAATTCAGTGATTAGTAACGTATGCCAACTCGATATTGAAGGGAGGAGTGAAATATAAGGACAAGCAAAGGAGACCGAAGGGAAGGGGGGAATTCATAAGTTGAGTAAATGTCTCTTTAAAGAATTTTTAAACCTTTCAAACTTTCAAATTAAAAAAAAACAATAAACTTTAAACAATAAACAATTATACAATTATACTGCTATACAATAATACATTTAAATGTTGTAGTCAAATCGGCGAGTATAAAAGCATATATTTGTAAGCATAAGGAATCTTGTAAGCATCTTGCGTCAGCATCAGCGTAAAATCTTTGTAAGCATAAGGAATATGGTGGGATCTAATCAGGTCCATTATATCGTCTTTTTTTCGCTCCGCTATTTTAATTCAATATCTCTATATAAAAAGGCGTCTAATTCTAAATATCACAACGAGAAACTGATTGACCTCACTATTTGAATATGAAAAAAGGACATAAGTAAGACTTAATTCATTTGAAAGTTTATTTTTAAACAAAAATATTGAGAAAACGGGTCACAAGTCAAAATATTACGTAAATTAAAAATTGATAAACCGAACATAAATAATCAATGAGGACACTTTTTGATTTATAGTCATTAACATATCAAATCTTACTCACCTTCTTTTAAAACGTCACAACACCAAAAAATGACACTTTTCTATAAGCAGAACTAGCAATCTAACTATTCCACAATCCGAACACACAATCGCCCCGTACCAACTTAGAAGTGACGTTGTTCCGTGAAGAACTGATTAAAACATAATAAAATGGTAAAGTGACACTACCCCTCTCCAACGGCGGTTTTTAGAAGCACAATTGTCACTCTTTTCTCCCTTATAGAATTGAACCTTACGCATCTAACTGCATTATTAAGTCAAAATCACCAAATTTTGAGTTGTGTCAGTTTTCCATGTGACGTGCTATATAGTAATTATTATTTATTGCATATTTTAAAACAAAACATACAACAGGCGGATTTATTGAATAAACTATAATCTCTTACATCTAACCTTCGTGGAAGTGTAAGAATTTAGGTGCCAGTTAAGTAAAATACGTATAGAAACATTGGAGATGTCGATATCTTGGACTCAGAAAGTCACCAATTACGAAGTTCTACGGCGTGTCGGCCAAATACGCAAGCTATGGCAGACCATCAAACAGCGGAAAGCTGCATACCTGGGTCATCTGCTTAGGCACGAGAGATACGAACTCCTGCAACTTATTATGGTGGGAAAAGTTGCAGGGAAGAGAAGACCAGGACGCAGACGGAAATGTTGGTTGCGGAACATTCGAGAATGGACCGGGATTACGAGTGTCGCCGAATTGTTTTGCCTGGCGAAGGACAAAAAGAAGTATGCATAGCTGACTGCTAACCTTCACTAGTAGAGAGGCACCCTAAGAAGTAATAAATTAATAGTTTAAAAAAAACACTAAAAACACGCTTTTGGGCTATGATACGATATTCACATACACACGGCTATGATACGATATTCCATCATGGAACGCGAGTGCCTATCTTCCGGCTTCATCATCAGACCTTAAAAACTAATCGCGGTCAAAGTTCATTCCAAGACTTTTCTAACAAGTCCAAACACAACTATGATACGATGTTCCATCATGAAGTTCCAGTTCATATCTTCCGACTCCATCATCAGATCAGTTCGACAGTACCATATTATTGTATTGTCATCAAAACTACATACAGCTGCCAATTCTCATGACGCTACGATCCTTGGAAGATGGTTAAATTAGTTACCTTAGATTCCATTACATAGTTAGTTACATACAGGTCGACCTAATAAAAGCGTGGTGAATAAATTAATAGTTTAAAAAAACATTAAAAACACGCTTTTATAAATGCACGTAAAAACCACATCATCAGACCTTGAAACCTAATGGTGGTCAAAGTTCATTCCAAGACTTTTCTAACAAGTCCAAACACAGCTATGATACGATGTTCCATCATGAAGTTCCAGTTCATATCTTCCTACTCCATCATCAGATCAGTTCGACAGTACCATATTATTGTATTGTCATCAGAACTACATACAGCTGCCAATTTTCATGACGCTACGATCCTTGGAAGATGATTAAATTAGTTACCTTAGATTCCATTACATAGTTACATACAGGTCGACCTAATAAAAGCGTGTTAAAAAGAAGACTCACGAATAGATTAGCCTTAGGGTTTAAAAAAAAACAAGGTTTTTTCAGTCTTCAAAACCATGCTCCCTTCTTAAGCCATGTTTCTATAGTCAACATTAAAGAAAAACAATGATATATGTTAAAAGATTGAAAATCACGAAAACGTGGTCTCGTTTACTCGCGTACTGTTTTTCTTCGAATGTCTTTTCTTCGAATGTCTTGTGCTGTTTAAAAATTCTTCGGTAGATGCGAGTAATATTTGCTCGACGAAGAGGGAACGTGGGGCGTTGAGTTGGTTCAGGCAAGAGCCAAGTGAAAACACAAACAAGCCTGGCAAACTACGCAGGCACGATCGTCTGAGGTGCCACTTAAAGGAACGTTATTTCCTAAGCACATACGGGCAGGCGCTGACTTTAATCAAAAATTAACACAAAATAAAACATCAATTAAAAACGAACATGATCATTAACCGACCTCGATTGAGCATTTGGCTGATAGCCGGGGGAGTCTGGAAACTATAGAGCGGAGGTAGTTGTTAACCTTACAGCAACTGCTCTTGAAATGACTAATCGGCTACCCGAAACCCGGTAAACAGCCGGGCAAAGGATGCAGATTCGGTGGACACCGAATCACGGCTATCACAGGAAGAGAACCGCGCAAGCGATCTCGAACCTGTAACCAGTCGAGAGACCAGAATAATCTGGTTGCAACTGGAAGTAAGGGAGCCAATGTCGGCCCGCTGCTTGATTAAACTTGTTATCTCGCGGTAAGGCGTTGGCTTATAGATAGTGGTTTTCGTCCCAAGTCTTCTACGCTTACTTCACGATCTAATATCGTTAAAACTTCCTATTTGGCAGCTTCAGTGGGGGGGGGGGGGGGGGAGGGGAGTGGGCTTTCCTGCTTGCCGATAAAGTCTTGACACACCGATTTTTCGTCACAACCGATTGTTTTGCGATATCTCCCCAACTACAATAGTTAGATCGATATCGCATTTTGCAATATTGTATCGAACTAAACGCTTTATAAATCCGCTTTAGTATGTATGTCCGTTTGGACGATATTTTATGCGTGTGTGTTGTTTGCACACATCTGTGCGTGTGGCAGTGTTAGCCGCGGGGTGAAACAGCATCGACATTTTTCCTTTTTCCGTACCGGACGGCAGGCGGGCAGAAAGCGTAATAATTTATTTATTTATCCCATGTCGAACGCGGGAGACTCGTTTTGCCGATGACGTTGCATGGACCGTCGGTGGGGAGATCAAACTTTTCAGAACCGCGATCGTGACACCTAAACAACTACACGAAAGTCACATATTTCTTTGCATTACAAATTCAACAATTCTGGTATCTTCAATTTAATCAATAGATAGTTTACTATTACATATGCACATTGGAAGTCGTCCGTTGAACGTCTACGTTGCCGTGTTGGGTCAATCGCCAAAATTTTTCAATCAACTAATCAATCATGATTAATTTAGTCATGACCAATTTAGTCGTGAAAAAAGTTAACCACGACTGAAATAATCATGACAAAATCAATTAGTCGTTAATCATTCAATTGTCAATCGTTGATCATGACTAACTTGCTGTATAGATGCCACACGACATTTCTTTATATTTTATCTATCGGTTGTCTGTACTAAGTTTCTCATCGGTTTCGCCGATCGACCAGTCGACCGATCGTTCGACCGACTGACCGGCCGACCGACCGACGGACCGATCGACCGACGGACCGATCGACCGACCGACCGACGGACTGGATATCCGACCTACCAACTGAAAAACTTCCAGAACTTGAAGTTAACCGCTTTCGACAATATCGATTGCAATTTTTTAGCCATGATTACGATTAAAATTAATCAGTTGTTAGTCGACAGTTGTTAGTGACAATTAAACGAATAAATCGTTAGTCGTTAAGCACGATTAACGCATTCAATCGTTAGTCTGGCTACATTTTGCCCAACAATGCTACGTTGTCTATAAGGCGTGCTCGATGTTCCCGTTGAGAATTCCGGAAATACTCGTAGTCGTATTCTGAAGTCGGGTCACCAGTTTAGTTAGCTTTCTTGTAGGTTTGCCATGCTGAGTACTGTGGTTGGTCACATGACTCCTTCCCTTATGGAGACGGAAAGTCTTTGAAGCCAGATGCTGGGGTGGTCAAATTATTCTCCCGTAACGAGTTGTGAAGGGGAGTTGTCAAGTTTCAGCCTGTCTGGCCATGTGTGTCGTAGGTGCTAACGAGTCAATTTTCTTTGATTTGTCGATATCACGTCGGGGTCACCAGCTTCGCGTAACCGTTATTGAAGGTCCTGAAACTCAACTTGAAGTCGTGCTTGAATGTCTATAAAACGCCTAGGTTATCTAGAAGGCCTGCTTGACGGTCCTGTTGGGCATTTCGGAGATTCTCGTAGTTGTGTTCAGAAGTCAAGTTATTAGTTTCGTTAGTATTCTTGTAGGTTTGCCGTGCAGAGTACTGTGGTTCGCCACGCGTCTCCCTCCCTTTTAAAGACAGAAAAACGTTAAGCCCAGATTATGGGGGAGTCGAAGGTAAGTTGTCGAGTTTCTGTATACGTCTGTCTATCCGTATACATGTCAGGTGCTGACGAACGAATTTTATTTAATTTATCGACATCAGTCGGGGTCACCAGTTTTGTGTACCCGTAAAAGGTTGTGAAACTCATCTGGAAGTCATGTTTAAAGGTCCGTTGAAGGGCCGTTTCCAGACTAAAGTTAGTTTGTGTGTGTGTGTCTATGTGTGTGTTTGTGTGTTCCTCCACGATAGCGACTAAACGCTTTATTCGATCGAGCTGAAGTTTGGCATGTAGGCATCGTTCGGTCATGGCAAGAGTTGAAAAGATTGTAGTTGAAATCGATCTAACAGGGGGCGCACTAGTCACATATCATCTTTGAAATATTGGACTTAGAGATTTGAATTTAGGTACACAGATTCCGTGTTGGACCTAAATCACGTTGCTTTGAATATCTCGTATACAAGCGACGCAAATAATATTTGAAGTCCGCCATATTTAATAAAATACCACATCAGTTTTGGAAAAATACCATTTTAATGCCACGGAAAATACTACGAATTAACGCGCGGAGAGGGAGGGGGATTGATTGGCGCGCGGTAGGAGGGGGGAGGGTGTTGGCGGGGCTTGACTACTTGCCGGGAATGCCTTGGGATGACACAACCGATATTTTCTAAATCTGTTAGACACCAAAACATTTTGAAAGCCTTCATCTTCTATTCTATCACAGTTGTACTTAATTGACGTCTTACAATATTATTAGAAACATAAATTCTCTAACATTTGCTGTACAAAGTATGTAAGCAGCCATTGAAATAAATGTTTAATATCCCTGCAGAGAGCTAGTGCGTTTGGTGCGTCATTATCGAAGCGGTACCACGTTCTACCATACCTGTGGTAAGCTGTTATACCTGTCAGACGTGCGGTTCACCGCTTATACAGCGCTACCAGCGGTGTACCAGAGATCCCCAACCTTACGAATGCCCCAAATATTCTCAAAGTTAAGAGTTTGAGGTTTTTTCGTTGCAGGTGAGTGATTGGGATATACAACTTGGGATTTGGAGCTGAATGGAAAGGTTTGTGTTTTTAATATCAGATGTTTAATTTCGACATTTATTATATAGGGTACTTATTAGATTGCTTAATGCCATATTATATTCATATTCATTTTATTGGTATACTGGTATACAAGTCAGATTAGCAAACATTAATACATATTAGCAAACAAACATTTTTTTTCTCGTAAAGAAAAGATAAAATAAACAAAACAAAACGAAGAAAAAAACACAAGAATAATGTAAAAAGAAGAAAATACAAGACAAAATGCAAAAGAGATCATTAAAAATACTTAAGCCACCAAAGCATTTTAGACTTCACTCGAGTAATATTCCTCCAGTGAGTAAAACGCCTTATCTGTAAGGTATCTCTTAAGGCGTCTCTCAAACACGTCAAGAGATTGCGCCTGCCTAATGTGTGGTCGCTGGGTTTGTTGTAAACCGCTGGGCCGGCGATATAGGCTAGCCTCTCCGACTTCGATAATGCATGACTTACCGAACGTAGCATGCTACGGGATCTTGTTGGATAGTGATGATGCACACCATTCGATTCAAAATCGGCTCTTCTGCGATGCTTCTGCGAAAAACATTTCTGCGAACGAACAGCGCTACTTCCATTATAGAAATGGACGGCAGCGTCATGATGCAGAGATCTCTAAACAGAGGCCTACTAGAGCTGTCAAGTACAACTGGCGAACCCATCACTTCAGAAAGTTTTAACGATATTAGATCGTTCTGTCTCCCGTGAGGTGAGCGCAGAAGACTGGGACGACAAAAGTCCAATGTCTACGTACGCCACTCGCCCGTCAGAGGCCAACGCCTTAGGGCGAGGCTCCGAAAAGCTCCCTGACTACCAGTTTGGAAGGATATCTCCGTTTGGAATTAACCATCAGGATACTTCCTACCTCCTGACTGGTTACAGGAGCGAGGTCGCTTTGTGCGGTCCTCTCCCTTACGTAGAGACGGTACGGTGTTTACCAAATCTATCGCGGATCACCGCATCCTTTGCCCGGCTGTTCACCAGGGATCGGAAGAGCAGTTGCCGCAAGGTTAACAACTACCCCCGCTCTAAAGGGAACATCACTGTTTCCAGACTCTCCCGGCTGTTAGTCGGAATGCACAATCGATTGACTGATGCCGCACGGTACGCAAACCGTTCAGGAGCACCTGAAGGTTAACTCCTAGGAGAGACTGGCCCTCTGGCTAAAGTCCTACCCGGGCTCGCACCTCTGCGTATAGGCCGTCGGATGGGTGTTGACCCGTGCGTTTGACCGACCCTGTACAACTGGGTCTTAGTGGCCTATTAGCTCTCTGCTCAATGCCATAGTGCGTTTTGACAATCCTTCTAAGACGGCGTCATGCAGGTGTCGCTCAAAGCATTGTCCAGCGGAACTAATAGCAATTTATTTGGCCATCTATAACTACATTCATAATTCATGGTTATTCTATAAAGGACCGATTGTAAAGTTCGAAGCCGCATTGATACACTGGTTCACGTCAGATCACCGAAGTTAAGCAGCGTCGGCCTAGGTGTGGTCAGTTCTTGGATGGGTGACCCCCCGAGTAGGTACTGACATGTGGTGTTATAAAAGTCGGTTACCTGTAAGATAATCGTCAATCCAGACGGAGATATCCTTCCAAACTGGTAATCAGGGGGCTAGGCTGCCCGCTGGGTACCTTTCCCGGTGCCTAGTCGTAAGGCGTTGGCCTCTGACAGGCAGGTGGCGTAACTAGATAGATGGATTGTGTTTCGTCCCAAGTCTTCTGCGCTCACCTCACGGGAGACAGAACGATCTAATATCGTTAAAACTTCCTAAGGTGATGGGTTCGCCCGTAGTAGTTGACAGCTCTAGTTGTCAATAGACATTAAGGTGGGACGTTACCGTTATATACCGTTATAAACCGTTATATTAATAACATATTATGGGTTATAAAGGATAATATCCTACTAATATTATAAACGCGAAAGTTTGTATGTATGTATGGATGTTTGTTACTCTTTAACGCAAAAACTACTGAATGGATTTTGATGAAACTTTACAATAATATAGCTTACACATCAGAATAACACATAGGCTATGATTTATAAAGATATAATGTGAATTATCTAAAATATAACGATAACTGTCAATTAAGTAAGAAAAAATCTAAGAAATTGACATTCGAAATTTAAATTCTATCCTACTATCCTACTATTATAAACGCGAAAGTTTGTATGTATGGATGTTTGATACTCTTTCACGCAAAAACCACTGAATGGATTTTGATGAAACTTTACAATAGTATAGCTTACACATCAGAATAACACATAGGCTATAATTTATAAAGATATGTGGTTTTCTATCATCATTATCACAATTTTCCATCACACGCGGGTGAAACCGCTGGCCGCAGCTAGTATACTATAAAACCCATTATTTAACTAATGATCCCAATATTAACATTGAATTATTAATGCCGTCTAATATACGCTGATTACATACATAATAAGGAGATATTATAATTCCATCTATGAAACAATTTGAAATTTAACGCGCGTTAATATTATGAATTGAAGCGTTTACAGCAAATTAAAATTTACATCTTTATGTAAATAATATTGAAATAATAATTCATTGTTATTCAATTATTGTTTTAATTGACTATTTATTACAATTCTTTTTTCCATCCATAATTAATTCAAATTTATTATTTCGCTATTTATTGAAAATCCTAATTATTATTTATCTTTTCTCCTGTTATTGAAATTCCTTTACTATTTATTTTATTATGTGCTTTAGGATGGGTATTTTAAAAATATTATTTGCAGACTGACAGACTGACAGACACATTGGCATATCAATGACCTAGTTTTTAGATTAATGATTATTTTGTATATACCTACCTTGTTTATTGCCTTAAGTTAATTCCTAATGTTATTAGATACATTTTTTTACATGTACTTTGAAGTTTGCACAAGCCCGTGGGCGTACTTAGAGGGGGGGGGGGGGCAGGGGAGGGCAGCTGCCCCCCCCTGGATTTTGTATTCTTGGTAACCTACCTACTATTGTTGGTACGACTTACTTTACAATCGCAATAACATATTTTGCACTTTTGATTACAATTACAATAATTTTGTTGGTGGTCTGTGACGATGTCCAAGACCCCTCGAGAGTGCTCTTCTTTTCTTCAGCATTGTTTTCGCTATCTGGCAACATTCCCCCCTTCCCTGAACAGCACTAGAAATTTTATTGGCGATGCCTTATCTTACGGCTACAATTGAAAGGTCATTCAGTACACGCAGACGCGTTGAAACATGGCTGCGATCAACAATGACCAAAGACAGGTTAAATGGGCTTTGTATGCTTAGTGTACATAAACAAACTTGTAAACAGTATGGGCGATTCTTTCACAGAAGACGTCATAAACCGTTTTGAGCTGGGTACGCCCATGCACAAGACACTGTTTTCTTGGTACGCTTGCCTTAGTACGGGCCTAGACCTAGTTAGGGGGAGTTGATCTATAGAAGGACTGGGCTGCGGAACTCTATTTTTTGCTACTATTCACAAGGGAGCCTCTAATTAAAATGTTATATATAATGTACTAAAGTTAAGAAAATGCATATTTTTTATTTAAAAAAAAATGAAATAGGATACCGTATACGCGTATTTAGAACGCCATCTATTGGGCTACTGAGCATAAGAGAAAATTAATCAATGCTTAGAATTGTGACTGCCATCTACACGTTCCGTTTCATAGTAAAATTCGAGCCAAAACGTAGTACGGCATTGAGCAATCTAACACCTTATATAAAACGATTCTAACTAGTCCGAACGCCTGCTAACTTCGCATGATGTTATAAGTATTTCAGTATTCAGTATTCAATTTATTTATTCAGAATATACAATAAAAGCATGAATTATGAATTAAAGCTAATTATCGCATATTAGAATTCGTCAGTTTAAATGTAGATATAAAACGATTAAAGCATAAATATTAATTCAACAATAGCGTTGCCTAAAGTCGGCTTTACACGGCAGACAAATAAAATTAAAAAAAAAAAAAAAAATAGAGCTGAATCCATGTACATGAGTATACATATAAAATAGATTATTATAAGAATATTAATAGTCATCAAGCACTTTATACAAAAAATAATCACACAATAGGAAGTATCAAAACAAAATTGGAAAAAACAACGTATGTCAGGTATGTTACATTACACATTGTAATCTACATATTAAATATTAAATTCATAATATTATTATTAAACAATAAGAACTAAAATGAGGTTCCTGAAAGTTACATATTAATGTTATTCCCATTTGAAGGAATTGGAATGCTCAAAAAAATCACCCAGCTTATAGAAAGCATGTGTGGATTGTAGCTTTTGTTTAATAAATCTTATAAACGCCTTTGTTTCCATCTTTCTTGTGGAGAGTGGTAGCTGGTTAAAGAGCTTATAGCTCAAATATCCAAAGGACTTTTGTGTCTGCGTAAGGCGTACTTTAGGCAGGATAACGTCATCACGTCTGCGTGTATTGTGGGAGTGCATATTCCCGTTTACCTCTTGTTCGTTAATATTTGATTTAGCATAGAGTAGACATTGTAAAATATATTGAGACGTAAAAGTCAGTATTTTGTACTTAAGAAAATATAATGTCGTAACATTTCTACCGGATTATATCCTGTAACTACTGCACAAATTTTGCCAAATTTATAATATCAGGAAAAGAAACAACATTATATATCGGGTCGTTACTTATGTATGTAATAATAATTGCTGTTTTTTGACACTGTCCATTTAGAACGTATATAACTTGGATTTGAGTCGGAATTTCAAATTCAAATTTTTAAATCAAAGACATGTTATTCTTTTTAAAGAATCAGCTGTTTATTTGTCTTTCTATCGGTTGTGTTTGTCTTTCTATCGGTTGTGTAAAGTTGAAAATTTGCATTATTTTCAAATATGAGATCCTGTGCCGGTGTGTACTATTACAGCTTCTTGCAGTCTGGCTATATCGTTACCGTAAACGCGCAATGTTAAGAACTGCAAACAATGATGGCGAAACTCGTGATTAAATAACCGATCCTGGTCAATCGCTCATAGTCACTGCTTCTGAATGACAACGTATAAGCACACATTTCACTGCAAACAGTCGCAAAGTTGCAGGAGTTGCGGCTGGAGACTCTTTCGGTCAAGCACCGTACTTGCCAGACCACGCTCCAAGAGAGTTTCATTTTATTTTAGAACTAGCTGACCCGGCGAACTTCGTACCGCCTAACAGTCAATGAATAGCATGTTACAGATTACCTAAACTTAATTTATGATTTTATGAAAGATTTTGATAAGAATTTTATTTTGATAAGAATTCATAATTGTTAATAATATGACCAATAAACATGACCTAACGATTTAAATTATTTTTATAATATAAAATACTACTTTTTGTGACTTAAATATAAAAGTTAGACATATGCTGTCGCTGACTTTTTTGTAGGCATTATCAAGCTCTACAACTTTTCTCTAGAACTTAACCATATATCTCTCATCTTTAAAGCAGCGTTAGAAACGTTTTCGTTCGACCGCCTATTCTCCGACTTACTTTGCAAATCCGACTACCACGAAAAAGTCTTCTCATTTTTCGGATTAATATATAGCCTATAACACTCAAAAATAACGTGGCTTTCTATTCGTAAAAGAATTTTCAAAATCGGTTCAGTAGATCCAGAGATTACTTCCTATTATACAACGTCACAAACTTTACCTCTTTATAATATTAGTATAGATTTAGTACAAAGGAAATAAATCGAAATGAAGAGTCGGTGAAAAATGCCTTCAAAGCATTCATTAATTCTTGTCCACGAGAGCTGTATAACAGAAATTAAGCAACTCCCATTAAAATGACAAATCTTCATAGATATTAGGGGTCAATATTTGTATTAATTCAATATGTATTTTTCATACAAAACGGCCTTAAATGGCCTTATGGCCTTAAATTTCCTTTATAGAACAGGAACATAATAGGTAAGGACCCAATATGAAACGCGCATTAAAAAAATGCCTCTTCTTATTTTATTGTCTGTTACCCATGGTTTAAGTCAGATTACTTAGAATATATTATAGCTACGTCAAAACGATATATCGACGTCTTTTAGAGCATGGAACGAAAATATAAAATGTCTTAGAAGCCATTGCCGTAATGTCAATATTATGTTAATAATATAATAATAAATGACAATATAATCATATGCTGAAACCATTGTGCAACTTTCGAACCCTCTTACTCAGCAGATGGATGTTACAAGTACATATTAAATGATTCCACTATCAGAAACTGCGAGACACAAACATGTTTGCTTCAAAACATGTTTTGCAATTTAATTATCGTACATGTTCTCGGAATAACAACAGAGAATATTTGCCAATTAATATGTACAGTTTTATAGATATTTTACATTATCTATACAGAATCCATGTACTACATTTTAGCGAAAGTATAAAAATAACTATCCACTATCTAGCTCTATATATCTACTATCTATTAGGCTACCTCTTTGTTACGATTATTATTATTATATTGATTTCTATGACTATTTGAATTTTAAACAAGTTTTAGGACTTTTACTTATATTAAATTATATTATTATACGAATGATTATTAACCCTTCGAGTAGCGGCATAATGTCATGGCATACCGCGGCATAATTTCATGCAATATTGCCGCGCTCGACAAAAAGTACTATAACTATAGAACTACTATATCAATCATAAAAAGAATACTAACCGATGATCGCAATGAAATTTCGTATATAGAATATTGAAATATCATTTTGTTAAACAATTAGATAATTTTGAAAAAATATGAGAAAGTCGAAAAAGTGAAAAAAACTCGGCATTTCTAACTTGTACTTGTCATACGGAAAAATACGGAACCCTATTTAGAAATAGTAAATACTATCGTAATCTTCATTAGTTTCTATCAAAGGTAATATTTCGTTTTGCTTATTTACATACAAAAATATTTAGATATTAGCTCATAAAACCAATAAAATTTTTGATGATTTCTCGAAAAAAAAAATGATGATGTTTGACAATAGAATTTTACCAGTAATATCAGCGAAATGACGCGGGAAATTATTCTAGCGGCCGTCTATGTATCTATGGTGATTTTACAGTATGTAGTACCTACGTTTCGTTTTACGCTTGTAACAATCTATGGATATTTCCCTAATAAATAAATAAATAAATAAATAAACGCTATGGGAGGTGATTAAATATAGGTCGTAACTTGCAAAAAAGATTTATCCCGTACCTGTATATGTTGTTAATCAGTTTTCATCTAAACTACAAGATCTATCATAAATTATCTACTCTAGCTTTATAGCATACAATATTATCCATAAATGTTTCATATAATTTTTAACGACATCTGAATAATAAAGGCACAATATGGGGGCAAACTTAAAATGAATTGATCACAATTCTGTGCCTTTTTATGATGATTCGACGATTACTCTAACACTACGACAGCTACGTTAAAATGAACTATTGCAATATTTTAGACGACTAAATTATCTATAAAATGCTACAGACGCTATTATTCTGTAATGGCCATCCATGAAAGTAGACGGTTTAGACTAATTGAGATTAATCATTCGTGGATAATAACTTAGTAGGTACTTATTTCGAGAGACTCGTTATTATTGACGATATAATAATAGGGCTATATCAACTGTTATTTTATAAACACTTTAAAGGAGGAATAATCATAAATAGGATCGAAAGAAATTCACAACTTAATTTTTCGATATATTTTTTAAGACGTCGAATTCTCTAAAATTATGGCTTTTAGAAGTATTTTTTACAAAATTGAGAGTTATTATGTCGTAAAATATTGTTTTAACGTATGCGTTATATTTTTGGAGTTATTGGGCAAAAAACTCGGTTTAATTCATTTCCAGTTTAATTTTTTGATGATTTCTGAGGGAGACCAGTTGTATTAATATTTAAGTATAATTAATATGTGCCTACTTAATAATAGAAATAAAGATAAAGATAAAAGATAAAAAGTATTTATTTCATATACAACCATACAATTGTGTAGGAATGACAGTAATTAATCTTAAACTAGTTACTCAATTTAGACAAGAGATGATATACAATATATAGCTTTAAACTTACCAATTTACAAAAACATAGACTATATGATAACAGTTTACAACAAAACAATCAACGGTAGATAATATGTATTAGATTAAATGGGTAGATATGATGCTATGTATTTTAAAAATATTTTAAGAAGTCATTATGAGCATACATGTTGATTTTAAGCAGATAGACTCGGATGGATCTCTTGAAAATATCGATGTTTTTAATTGCTTTTAATCTTTCGGGCAATTTATTGAATAGTTTGAGGCCTAAGTATCGACTAGTCGCCTGGAACTTGGCAGTACGTGCTACGAACGGTTGGAGATACATGGTTTTATTCCTGGTGTCATGCCGATGTACTTCCTCGTGGGATATGGCCGATTTCTTATTGCAATAGAATTCGCAAAGAGCTTCTTGAGCAAAAATCGCATATACGGTCAATATCCTTAGTTTTTGGAAGTGTTCACGACATGACTGCCGTGGACCAATACCTACTATAGCACGTATGGCTCTTTTCTGGAGAGTGAATACACTGTTGATGTGCGCTGCATTACCCCATAAAAGAATACCATAGCGCAGGTGTGACTCAACTAGCGCGTAATAGCCCGATATTACTTCAGTTCTCTCCAAACAATTTCTGATGCGTAATAGAGCAATAGTCAATACATTTTAGTCAAATTGAAAATCGATTAAAAACCTATTACAGAAAGAGATATAGTCGAGATGCATACAGTTTTTAGAGATCGTTAATGTCCTACAATTCTCTCGCCGTCGCGTATAAACGTAGAATCTTTGCTTGACGCTTCATCAATGCTGGATGTGTATTGGTCAAACCCTGCAAAAGTTACGCCGCCTATTGTTTCGCGGGTCCGCCCATTTCAGATATTTTTCTCAGGTCTTATGTCGCCTTAAGAGGTAGTGGATCGTTTTGTGATACTTAATTCTGCGTTGGAGCAAATAGGTTGCGGGCTCCGGCGCGGCGCGGAGGCTCGGGCGGTCCACCGTCGGAGGCAGCCGACGGAGGTGAGTGGAAGAAAAAGAGAACCGGATTCCTCGATAGGTACCTGGCGAGTGGCCGGTGGCAGCATCCGGCCGGCAGCGCCCCGATTGGTCGACGGCGGCAGGTGCGGAGTGCGCCGCGAACCACTTTTTTGCCCCCGCTCGCTCTCGCCGCCGCACCGCGTCGAGGCCTTTTATTTTTAAAACGCGAGGCCGTCGAGCCTCCGCGCAGCTTCCACGACGATATCTTATAATGCTAACCCGTATGGGATAAAGCCCTATACAAAATACTCTCAGGCGCTATCACCATATCTTCAATAATAAAGCCGCTAGACGCCCTCAAAATTATAGCATTACAATCTAAACTTATACGATTTTCTCCCAAATTATTAGATGTAATGGTGAAAATCTCCCAATTAACACCATCCTATCTCCACGAGCTTTTTGAACCACTAAGTTCCCACGGTCTGGTACTTCGGTCAGCCTCTGACAGTTTACTAAAAATTCCGAGTCATAATAGCGATTTCTATTGCTATTCTTTCTGTGTCCATGGTGCAAGACTCTGGAACGATCTCCCAGCAAATATACGAAACTCGCCTTCTTTACCATCGTTTAAGACTAACCTTAACTCCTCTCCTCGCGGAGTAAAAATTCAGCTGTCCCATTCGCGCGCGACCTTTTCGCGCGCAAAATCGACGACCTTGATAAAAACGACCATAACTTGTAAACCACTATACGGATCATAAAAAGAAGAACTGTAAAATGATCGCTTTGAAATTTGACATATAAAACATTATAACCTTATCTCATAAATCAATTAAGATAATAATGGCGACAAATTACAAAACGCAAACGGCCTCCATCGTGTCGTCATCACTGGACCAAGTGGACGCCTGTCATTCCAGTGTATTAAAACTTGCATCCCCAAAAGGACGCCTGTCATTTGTCGGGTTAAGGATTACTACCTTTCTAAGAAGTAACCAGTTCTTCCCTTTCTCTCCTCTTCCTCTCCCAATTTCCTCTCCTCGGGCATTATTAGTTTTAAATTCTTCCACTTGTGTGTATGTTTTGCAGACAGACGGTCTGTTTGTTATGTAATAATCTTTATTTTCACAATGTGTGCATGTACCACTGTGTTTAGGTTAGTTGTAAGACATTGCTATGTGGCAATAAGCTCGCCTTTTTGTATACTAATTAAGTGCAAATAAAGAGTTTATTATTATTAATATTATTAAAAAATTATAAAAGGATTGTAGATTTTAAAGTCTCATAAAACCGATTTAGGAGTTATAGCACTATCCCAAACAATATATAAGTTAAAATGAAAAAGAACTTTCATAATCCGTAATAGTAAAGAACTTTTATAATACTTTTAAAATCCTTTTATAATTCGTAATCCGTGATTTTTTTTCATGGAATATTACAGATATCTATAAATCTGTACTACATAACTAAAGTCCACTACCTGCTTTATCAAGTTTTCTAAAAACCACAGCTCTTCTTTCAATAATAAAGTCGCTATATATAGAAGCCCTACACATTTATAGCGATGCAATCTAAATTTTGACAATTTAATCGCAAACTATAAGAGTTACTGTATAAAAATATATAATCAAAATATATAATATTAAATTCTGCATAAAACATAGATACTATAGGTCTCTCTTAAAAAAGTGTAAGGGGCTCTCTAGACGATCAAGCATGCTTGTCAAGCATCGCGTCGCGAGCTGGGAGGGGATCGTAAACCGCTGGAATTATGCAAATATATTTTTTTAATATTTACCAAAAATGCCTACTTTTGTAGTTTTTACCAGAGAGTCACGTTAATTAGATGTAATCGATTGATGAATGACTTATTATTTTTATTTTATTGTTTTATTTGTTGAGTGGGGCTTTTCTAAGGTCTTTATAAGCCTTGTAACACTGCGACCATTGCTGATCTATTGTGTTCGCCAACTACTATAGTTCTGCACTAAGCCTCGTGTTATTTAAGAACCGCAGCAGGCTTTTGGCGCTAGATTGTTTTACCTTCTCAGGTTGGAGGTAATGACCACCCAAGTGGGTGTATCTTTTACGCATCAGCGGGCCACACTCGCACATGAGGTGCAGGGGAGTTTCCTCTGCCCCTTCGAAGAACAAAATTGGGCGTTTTAGTAAATATTTTAAAAATATATTTGCAATTTCCTGCTGTTTACGATCCCCTCCCAGCCCGCGACGCGATGCTTGATCGTCTAGCTAGAGAGCCAATTGAAAAATAACTTTTATAATTATTTTTATTTCTTCAAAATATTCGGATGAATGTTCCGTAAGAATTAAAATATTCCCTAAGATTTACATTTAATTTAAACAAATACTTATAAACTAATACGCCAGATATCTTTCAAGTCAACACATAATGATCAATATAAATACAAATCCTCTTTAATGTCATTTTTATAAAAGTGCAAGTTTTCATCAAACCGATTTCAAAATCTTCAATGGTAATTTAAAATTTATAATTTTATAATGATAAGGTTCTTTGACTCTTATACAAAAAAAATGAGTTAAG
>OX155978.1:14554470-14771957 GCA_944548615.1 Micropterix aruncella | reverse complement strand
AATGCCTAATTTTGTAGTTTATACCAGAGAGTCACGTTAATTAGATGTAATTGATTGATGAATGACTTAACTACCTGGTATAAAACTACAAAATTGGGCATTTTTAGTAAATATTAAAAATATATATTTGCAATTTCCTGCTGTTTACGATTCCCTCCCAGCCCGCGACGCGATGCTTGACAAGCGTGCTTGATCGTGTAGAGAGCTTGAAAAATCTTTATAATTATTAAAAACTTTTATAATTATTTTTTTTCGTCAAAATATTTGGATGAATGTTCCGTAAGAATTAAAATGTTCCCTAAGATTTACATACTTATAAACTCTTACGCCAGATATCTTCCAAGTCAACACATAATGATCAATATAAACAAATCCTCTTTAATATCTTTTATAAAAGTGCGAGTTTTCATCAAACCGATTTCAAAAATCTTCAATGGTAATTTATATGTAATTTTATAATGATTTTATAATTCAAATTCAAATTCAAATTCTTTATTTACAAAAAATCATAGTATTAGTTACAAATGAATTAAACCTAACCTAACTGGATCGCACGAGACGTCCGCACTAAGGTATAATGATAATGTTCTTTGACTCTTATACAAAAAAAAATGATTGTATTATTAGTAATAGTAGATTGTCTTGTCCCCAAGTCTTCTACGCTCATCCCACAGCTGAAAGAATGATCTATATAGTTATACCAGCCTGGGGTGACGGGTTCGCCCGTCGTAGTCGACACCGCCATTATGTTTATATGTATGTGTGCGTATAAAATACGTGTAAGTCTGTGTCCTGTTGTTGCATTCGATCGAAAGAATTCAAACGCAATTCCGTTAATTTGATCCAAACCGAAAATGATGACCTAGTCAGGAATCTAACCCGAAATCTTACAATGTAAAATCAGGCGACCTAATCACTATGCCACCGACCTAATTAATCACTACGGCTGGGTTTTGGTTTCGTTTTCTAGAAATCTCTTTTCACTGATGTCTCTGTCTTTGCTAATGGGCCCTTGTTGGGTTGGCCACGAAGACCCATTCTGTTCAGGGTTGGTCACACTCACGGGTCAACACCCATCCGGCGGCCTCTACTCATGAAGTGCGAGCCCGGGCAGGACTCTGGCCTTAGGGCTAGTTTCCCCTGGGAGTAAACCTTCTGGCGCTCCTGGACGTCCTGCGCACCGTGCGGCGTAAGCCAATCGATTGTGCACTGTTTTGTCCAAGTCTTCTGCGTTCACTTCACGGAAGATAGAACGACTAATCCTTGAAACTTCCTGAGGTGACGGGTTCGCCAGTGACAACTCTATTTGTCATTGAGAGAAGTACCTGAAAGAATTAAACATAACTCTTGAAATACATACTACTTATTTTATTACAATTATTTGCTTAGTTTTATTTTTTTTCCTTTTTTTCAGTTATAATACTTTGATAAGTGTGCGCACAATATAAACCTCACAAGTAACCTAGTCGAGTCTACGTTGGTACGGGCTTCTGCCTAGTTAGGCAGACTTTGTAAATTACAATTGTAAACATTACTTTCGAAAATAAATTAATTCTTATTCGTTTCTTATTAAATAGAAACGCATTTTTGAAAATATACTTCATGTATCACTGTGAAAACGGTCCTCAACTACTGTAAACGTTGTAATTTTTACTTCATCGAGATTTTCAGCTAGACCGCCATATATATATATATATATATATATATATATATATATATATATATATATATATATATATATATATATATATATATATATATATATATATATATATATATATATATATATATATATATATATATATATATATATATATATATATATATATATATATATATATATATATATATATATATATATATATATATATATATATATATATATATATATATATATATATATATATATATATATATATATATATATATATATATATATATATATATATATATATATATATATATATATATATATATATATATATATATATATATATATATATATATATATATATATATATATATATATATATATATATATATATATATATATATATATATATATATATATATATATATATATATATATATATATATATATATATATATATATATATATATATATATATATATATATATATATATATATATATATATATATATATATATATACTTTTTAGAATTGATCAATAAGATGATTATAAAGTAAATAATTATAAAAGCCACTTACATCGTGACGAAGGATTCCCTTGATCGGATTCGGGAATGCTTTAGGTGTTAACGAGAATGATGAATGCCTCTCACTTGCGGAAAGAGGAGTAGGTTTAAAAAAATACACAAAACTATCAAATATTTCTATATATATATATATATATATATATATATATGTATATATATATATATATATATATATATATATATATATATATATATATATATATATATATATATATATATATATATATATATATATATATATATATATATATATATATATATATATATATATATATATATATATATACAGGATGTTATTACAGCACGGGCTTTTTTTTCTGTCGGTGAATCAGTATGACGTAGTAAGCAACTTTTGATAAAAACTTTTGGAAAAAACCAAAAAAAAAATTTTTTTTTTGGAAAAAAAATATTTTTTGTTTTTTTTTTAATTTGAAAATTTGAAGAAGTTGACAGTTAATAAAGGTTTGAGAAGCGTTTGAGCGTGCTGCGCCATCTAGCGGTAGGTAATAAGTCGTAAATAAACAATATCAGCGACATTTTACCAACCGCTAGATAGCGCATCGTGATCATAGCTTTTCATAATATTAAAAGAAAATAAAAAAAACAAAATTAAAAAAAAAAATTTTTTTTCAAAAAAAAAAAAGTTTATTTTCCAGTTTTTTCCAAAAATTTTTATCAAAAGTTGCTTACTACGTTGTACTGATTCACCCATAGAAAAAAAAGCCCGTGCTGTAATAACACCCCGTATATATATATATATATATATATATATATATATATATATATATATATATATATATATATATATATATATATATATATATATATATATATATATATATATATATATATATATATATATATATATATATATATATATATATATATATATATATATATATATATATATATATATATATATATATATATATATATATATATATATATATATATATATATATATATATATATATATATATATATATATATATATATATATATATATATATATATATATATATATATATATATATATATATATATATATATATATATATATATATATATATATATATATATATATATATATAAGTATATATATAAGTTGTATACCACTTAATAAGCACACACCACAAAGTTGTATACCACATAATTATACGCTATTAACCGATTTATAAAAGTATCTTAGTAGTCGTGGTTATCGCTTTAATAATAATGTTGGTAGAAGCCCTGAAAACAGAGGCAAAGCACCTTTCTGTATGGCAAAGTTTTGGCGTTCGCAGCGTTCGAGTTATTGGTTTTGACCGCGACGTCAGTACGGCAGACAACTCCGTTAATGGCTGGTAACTTTGTAATTAGTGTCCAGCAGTGTTACCGGTGTTAGCCAACGATGTTAAAGCGGAAAATTGTTTTAAGAGCTTTGGCAGTTTTACGTTTACCCTAAATAAGTTATTGGAACAAAATTAAAAGCAACCTGCATTAATTTAATACAATAAAATTAACAACTTATGTTGATATCTGACTTGGTCAAATTTGCAGGCATGCGTTTTTTAAAATTCCGTTTAGAAAACTGTTTAATGTTACGTTACCGGCCTACCGACCGACGAGGAGGTAAAGTTTTGTAAACGCGCAATTTTTCTTTTCGAGATGAAACCCCCTGAGACTATTTCAACCATTTCCAGGCTGAAGTCTGACTGATTGTCTGTCTGTGTGTATTGTGACGCGCATTTTTTTCAAGATGAAGACGGAAATATTAATGTTGGTATCCCCTGAGACGATTGAGACCATTTCCAGATGGAAGTCTATCTGTGTGTTTGTCTGTGTTTAGGTGGTGAGCGGTTTCGTGCAGCTTGGGCCACAAGCTCCTATTCAGAAGCCTTCTCGTGTGAAAGGTATCAAGCCTCAAGGCTAGTGAACCGATTTTTCCAGGCGGGATTGTATCCCGGCGCCACTGGACGGTTTGAGTAGCGGTCGGCGAAGCCAATCGGTTGTGCATTCTGACTAATTGCTGAAGGGGTCTGAGGACTATGGCTGGAGACTGTTTCCTAAGCAGCGGGAGGTGGATGTTCACCTTTTGTCGTGCCACTCTTGAAATGACCCTGAGTCACTCGATCCCGTGTGGCACTACGGGCAAATAACGACGAGGTCCGCGATAAATTCGAACTGATTTACCGCTGTAATACAACAGGTAGATGTTGCGTAAGCGATTTCGGACCCGTAACCAGTCGGGAGGACGGAGGTATCCTGAAGGTTAATTCCAGACGGACATATCCTGCCAAACCTGGTAGTCAGGGGGCGAGGCTGCCCGCTGTTTACCTTTCCCGGTGCCTCGCCCTCTGGCGGGCAGGTGACTTGTTTGTTTTGACCTAAGTCTGGATTGATTGAGCCGATTCGAGAACAAAATGGATCGTGTGGCCTAAGCTGCACGAAACCGTTCACCACCGGTGGGAGAGGGTGGGTAATGGGGGGGGGGGGGGAGTCTGTCTACATGCCGGGAAAGTCTTGGGGTGACACAAACGATTTCTTTTCTAGGTCGCATCTCTCCGCCGAAAACTTTATTGCTAGGAAAAAATATGTAAAACAGTGTTATAGCACATAAACATGGCTATAACAGTCTCGTACAAGTTATGGCTCTATCATCTATCGTTACAGTTTTATTATGAAAAGTAAAATTAATTTATCTTACGTCATAAAAAACTACGCAATCGATACCGCTCCGATACAGCCATACGAACTCGTAGTTAATGATTGAAAAAGCCTCTCTAAAAAAAGGGTTAACTACCGCCGCTTGGGTATAATTTGTATTTCGAATAGAATTTGATTTGTACAGTGTGTTCGCTTCATTATTGCTATCGGACGTCTCAGTTTGGATTTGGACCGAGTCGAGTTATATTTCTTTTGTTGGAAGCGACGAAGAAAAGCGGCTGTACACTGTCCTCTCCGGAGCCGGATCCGAATTCGGATTGGCATTTATACAGTACCGTGGGAATTAATTGGAATTTAGGTCGACCTAATAAAAGCGTGGTAATAAATTAATAGTTTAAAAAAACCCTTAAAACACGCTTTTATAAATGCACGTAAAAACCAAAAAAAAAAATACAACAAGGTTTCGCCCGGTTCCCTGAGGTGACGCTAGCGACATGATATTATTAACCACCCTCATGCCATTCAGTCCTCGGCACGTTTTTCACCTTGGCTTGGGTGGTATCTTTAACAACCTACTACCCTATTTACAAGTCAATATACATCGTATATAGATATATCAATATTATTCTATTTACACTCTCCATGTACAGGTCTATATACATTTTATACAGGCACCTATATCAATATTTAAACTATTTACACTCAATATATAAAAGGTTTGTTATAACCTTGAAACCTGATCGTGTTCAAAGTCCATTACGTGACCTTTCTCACAAGTGCAAACACGACTATGATACGATATTCCATAATGAAATGCTAGTTTCTGTCTTCCGGCTTCATCATCAGATCTTGAAACTTAATCATGGTCAAAGTTCATTACAAGACTTTTCTAACAATCCAAACACGGCTATGATACGATATTCCATCATGGAATGCCAGTGCCTATCTTCCGGCTTCATCATCAGACCTTGAAACCTAATCGTGGTCAAAGTTCATTCCAAGACTTTTCTAACAAGTCCAAACAGAGCTACGATACGATGTTCCATCATGAAGTTCCATTTCATTTCTTCCGACTCCATCATCAGATCAGTTTGACAGTACCATATTATTCTATTTTCATCAGAACTACATACAGCTGCCAATTTTCATGACGCTACGATCCTTAGAAGATGGTTAAATTAGTTATCTTAGATTCCATTACATAGTTAGTTACATACAGGTCGACCTAATAAAAGCGTGTTAAAAAGAAGTGTTGTTTAAAATTCCATGTTCGTAGTCCAGTGGTTTGGGCTGTGCGCTGACATGTCAGTAAGTCAATAATTCAGTTTCTCCTTTTATATATTTCGATATAGTTACCTGCATTTATGATATGATATCTAATGCATTTATGACTATACTGGACCCAGGGTTGGCTTCCGTCAAGAAGGCTTCAACGGCGCATATACAAAATTTTGTATACGCATTGAATTATGATAGCCCGTTCTATTCGGAGCATTTTAAATAAAAGCTAGTTTTTAAAAATGCTTTTCACTGTTAATCTTATTTCTTTAGATGCCATGGCTCTATCCTAATTAATCTATACTAATATTATAAAGAGGTAAAGTTTGTGAGGTTGTAGGAAGTAATATCTGGATCTACCGAACCGATTTTGAAAATTCTTTTACCAATAGAAAGCCACGTTATTTGTGAGTGTCACAGGCTATATTTTATACCGAAAAATAAAAAGACATTTTTTGTGGTAGTCGGATTTGCAAATTAAGTCGGAGAAAAAACGGTCGAACGAAAACGTTTCTAACTGACGCTACCTTAACGATGAAAGATATATGATTAATTTCTAGAGAAAGGTTGTAGAGCTTGATAATGCTTACAAAAAAGTCAGCGACAGCATATGTCTAACTTTTATATTTAAGTCACAAAAAGTAGTATTTTATATTAAAAAAAATAATTTAAATCGTTAGGTCATGTTTATTAGTCATATTAGCAACAATTATAAATTCATATCAAAATAAGTAAATGTATGGTATTAAGTGTCTAAAACAAAAGACTTTTCCCTTTTACTGCATAACTGGTTAAAGAGATAAGACACTCACAAATAAGACACTCACAAGAAGACACTCACAAATAACGGTATTATAGTCAAATTGGCATGCAAATACATACATATGTACATATGCAGTAAAAATATAACCCTTCTTTTGGCAGTTAGGAAATAAATCATAGCATTCAGTACTAACCGAACCACACTTATAATTTCATCACAAGTAAAAAGTTTTACCGCCCAATGAAGTGGGCACAGGTCAGCTAGTCTATAAATAGGATACGCGCTCGAATAGGGAGAGTGTGAAAGCGCCGTCGTCGGATCGGCTTAAGACTGAGTTCGGCGCGGTAAAAAGAAGTGGCAGACCCTCTTAAGGCGGCCTGAACGCGTAATTTTCAAATAAAAACATCCTCGAATCGTCTTTTATTTTCTTTCGATCATGCTTCAGCGCGACGAGCGCGCGGTGTGTCTGCCGTTACGGGTGGATCGCGCCCTTTTCTTTTTGTCGTGTTTTCCGGAGAGCTGCTTGTTTCTTTGGAGTGGCTCTGCGTCGCCGAGTTTACCTCCGAATAATGAATTCGTGCGATGACTTTCGTTTTGTCGATTTCTAGAGAAATTATTCAAAAACTTAACCGTTTTTATTTCATTTTCATTCCCGGACAACCGGTTCCGAAAAATACTGTGAACGCGCTAAAAGACCTCATTTGAGAGAAATGCCCATTTTACCTCCCAAATTTATTTATTTATTTAATTTATTTATCCCTAGTATTACATGATTAAATTTCCTATAGTATATTTTACATGATTTAGTCATACATACAAAATGTAGAACCCTGGAAATTTACTAAAGGTGCGGCTTCGGCGGAATTTTATCACCTCACTAGGCAGAGCCTGTATTGAGGTGATATTTAGTACTGCGTTCATCTGTCGGGTGTATAGGTAATTTCTGTAATCTTGGGAAATCCTACAAGTGTATATTGTATAACTATTATAGTACATATAGATAATTTTGTAGGGGATCGTCTAGGGATAATTTTGTAGGTAATACCAGGGATTAACATTAATTAGACGTAATTGATTGATGGATGATTTGACTCCCTGGTATAAACTACAAAATTAGGCATTTTTGGTAAATATTTAAAAAAAATATTTGCATAATTCCAGCGGTTTACGATCTCCTCCCAGGCCGCGACGCGATGCTTGACAAGTATGCTTGATCGTCTAGAGAGCCCCTTACAGATGAACCCTGTACACATTAAGGGTCTAGGGATTTTTAGGATAATTTTGTAGAGGATCGTCTAGGGATTATTTTGTAGTTTATACCAGGGATTAACCCCTCAAATGAATGGCGATTAGCTCGGGTTGCCTACGGCAAAATGTATATAAATTTATATTTACATTTACATTTACATAGAGCGGGGTTTACTATAGAGCTATAGCATTACTATAGAGCGGATTACTATAAAGCGGCGCACATTTACATTTATATTTACATTTATATAAATTTATATACATTTTGTATACAGTTTGCCAAGGCATCCCTTAAGGGACGCCTCACATTTGAGGGGTTAACATTAATTAGACGTAATTGATTGATGGATGATTTGACTCAGTGGTATAAATACAAAATTAGGCATTTTTGGTAAATATTTAAAAAAAAATATTTGCATTTTTCCTGCGATTTACGATCCCTTCCCAGCCCGCGACGCGATGCTTGTCGAGCATGCTCGATCGTCTATGAGCCCCTTACACTCCTTTTTTGATGGGCTGTCGTGTAAAAATGGACCGCACCATTAAAAAGAGCACAAAAAGTTTTATTACAATTCACTCTTTAGTCAATCTTGACCTGGTTGGCTTATTTCCGCCTTTGATATTTAGGCACTTATTTAAATACGTATACATGAATGTCTACCCGATAGAATTTAATTTATAATCTAACCAATTGCGAAAACCATTCGTTTTCCGGCCATCATTCAACATAACCTAATAACACACAATTTTCAGTAGCATTTTCGCCGTCGCGTGCGCCGCGCGAGCCTTAACAAGAATTTATTAACGACCTGGGGTCACGCCAGGCCATCCTTCTTTCAGGATTTCAGGCGATTTGATTTAAAACGACTCGCTGGAAACGGCCCACAATAGGTTATTGTTTGCTGCTGCCTATTAAACAAACAAAGGCGCAATACTTCAAGTATTTTTAAAACACGCGACTTTTTGTCCTTATTTAAGAGGATATCCGACAACAATATTTCAGTTAAATTTCTGTGGCAATTAGGCAAAACTACATAAGTCAGAAATACCATTTTCTCAGGGGAGCATTTTGAAATTTATAACTAAAATTGGCACATGGAATAAAAGATGTGTGCTCTCTTCTATACTATATACCTACTATAATATTATAAAGAGGTAATATTTGTGACGTTGTAGGAAGTAATCTCTGGATCTGCTGAACCGATTTTGAATATTCTTTTACCAATAGAAAGCCACGTTATTTGTGAGTGTCATAGGCTATATATTAATCCGAAATATGAAAAGACTTTTTCGTGGTAGTCGGATTTTCAAAGTAAGTCGGAAAAAACGGTCGAACGAAAACGTTTCTAACTAACGCTGCCTTAACGATGAGAGATATTTGATTAAGTTCTAGAGAAAAGTTGTAGAGCTTGATATTGCCTACAAAAAAGTCACCGACAGCATATGTCTAACTTTTATATTTAAGTCACAAAAAGTAGTATTTTATATTAAAGAAATACTTTAAATCGTTAGGTCATGTTTATTGGTGATATTATCAACAATTATGAATTCTTATCAAAATAAGTAAATTTATCGTCTTAAGTGTTTAAAACAAAAGACTTTTCCCTTTTACTGCATGTAATTTCCCTTTTACTGCATAAATAGTTACTGATGATGCGGGTACCTAGAGGTCTGGTCTCGTTACTCAGAAGAGCACTCTAGGCGGTTTATGATTTTGCGTGAGATCCGTGTGAGTTTGCTAGCTTGAAAGACCACCTGGTGTACCTTAGTACCCAGGAGCGGATATTTAAAGTGGAAAGACAGGATGTCGGTACTTACGGTTTTGTTTGTTCCGTATGTGCTGCTGGACTGCACTGCTTCTCGTTTATCTGTCACTCACTGAGGTTTCACACGAATTGCGATGCGGGCTAATCAACACAAAGGTTTGTGTGATGCGATGCGGCGGTTTGCGACGAGAAAAAACGATAATCTCGTCTGTTGTTGCGGAGCGAATACATTCGACGACGCGCCTCGCCAAGTCAACAAATGTACTGTCCTACCCGTCGTTCCGACGGGGCGATCCGTAGCGCTGGGCGGCTCAGATCGGCGCGGGTCGCGACATGTTTAAACGTGTACCGACAATATTGATTGGAGCGGAAGAATTTATAAAAGGGATTGGATTAGACAAGTGATTAGGAGGCGGAAAATTACGCTAATTCTCACACAAACCTCACTGGCGTGAACATTCCCCCGGCCTTGAAAGGACCCCTTTCAAATGAAAGGTATAAATCTTTATGTCATGTGAGAATTAATACCCAATCTATTAACTTGAATGCACCAATCGACCCTGTGTGTGTTCTCAATGAAGCGATGTGATGAATTTATTATAAAGCGGTTATTATGTCAGCTGATCTAAATGGCTAAAGAATATAACTTAACACTAAAAAATGCGGTTGGTAAAATTATAAGTAATTAAACATTTGCGGTTTTATTGATTTGTGCGGGATGCGGTAATTCTAATTGAAAGTTTATTGAGTTGGTAAAGGGCAGATCTTTACCACCGGTCGCTTGTAAACCCCAGACTTGGTCCGGACAAGAACCACTCGAGTTACGGCATCTGTGCCAGGATAAATTTCTTCTATTACTCCTAAAGGCCAATGAAGAGGCGGAGAGTTATCCTCCCTCACAAGAACGACCATCCCTTTGACAATGGGATGAGACGGGGTATTCCACTTCTGCCGTACTTGCAAGGTATGTAGATATTCCAGACTCCAACGAGACCAATAATTTTGCACCATATGGTCCAGCATAAATTTGCGTTTGATCGTAGAAAGTGGTTGTTCTGATACAGAGGCAGCTGGTAGCGAGGTTAGTGGTGTTAAGGTTAGGAAATGGGCGGGCGTTAGTGCGAGTGGCTCTGATGGATCACCACTTAATAATGAAAGTGGACGTGAATTTAAGAGGGCTTCTATTTGAGCGAGGACGGTGTATAACTCTTCATATGTTAAAATTTGCGTACCAATTACTCGGTGGAGATGAGTTTTTACAGAACGGACATTTGCCTCCCATATACCACCAAAATGTGGGGCACGTGGTGGATTCAATTTCCATTCAATCTTGGAAGACGTGAGGTGTTTATTTATAACACCATTATATTCGTCCGAAGCGAGAAATGAATACAAAGAGTCTAGGTGGGACTTTGCTCCTATGAAGTTAGTCCCACAGTCTGAGTACATGGTACTACATGGACCTCGCCGGGATAAGAAGCGTTTGAATGCATTTAGAAATGTTTCTGTGCTTAAATCAGAGACAAGTTCGAGATGAAGAGCGCGGGTTACTAGACATACGAAGAGGCATAAATATGCCTTTTGTGTGCGACACCCGCGATAACGATTGAGTACTATTGTGAAAGGACCGGCATAATCAACTCCCGTGTGGCAAAATGGTTTTGCTTGACGTACGCGACATGCTGGCAGATCGGCCATTATCGGAAATACCACTTTAGGGTTCGTTTTGAAACATGTGTTGCACATTTGAATGCGTTTCCTTACAATGTTTCGTGCAGACAGAATCCAAAATTGTTGCCGCAGTAACGACATCAATAAATGGGGACCAGTGTGCATGTACCGACTGTGGTAGTAATCTATAATTAGATTGACTACATGATCGCGCTTAGGAAATAAAACTGGATGCTTACTTTCCTCACTCAGTTCAGCGTTCGCCAGTCTACCGCCTACTCGAAGTAGACCATCCTTTAAGTGAGGGTTGAGCTTGCGTAGAGCGCTTGACGCTGGTTGGTTTCTTTGTATGGTTTTAATATCTTCCGAAAAATGTACCGTTTGAACTGCCATTAAAATGCGAGACTCTGCAGCATCTAAATCAGAAACTGTCATTTTGGCCGATCTTGGTAACTTCTTTGTAAAGCGAAGTACATAGACAACTATATGGATTAGTCTAGACCACGAAGAAACCCGTTTGGCTAATGTGTACATTAATGGTTCTTCAGCTGATGTTGTGCTTAAAACCACTGTTTTTTCTTCAGGAACTGCTACCTGCTTGTCGTGCGTAAATGGTTGGATAGGCCAAACACTTAAATCTGACTGAAGCCATGGAGGCCCATGTAGCCAGAGCGGGTGATCAATTAGTTGAGAAGGTAATAAGCCCCTGCTCAAACAATCGCTAGGGTTTTCATTACCTGATATATGGTAAAATGTGGATGCGGGGAGGTTATCATGAATTTTTGCGACTCGGTTTGACACGAAGGTGTGCCACCGATGCGGGGATGAATGAATCCAACTTAGAGCGACGGTAGAGTCAGAGAAAGCGAATATATTTTCAAGTCGATAACGCGGAGTGTACGTATCGACAACTACCTTTAACAATTTTGAAAGTAAGAGAGCTGCGCATAACTCCAGGCGTGCAAGAGATACAACCTTTAGTGGAGCGATTTTAGACTTTGCACAGACTATAGTGAGCTTGTTTGGCCTGTGATCTGCGTAGGAAACATGTAAATAAACCACGCCTCCATAGGCCTTTTCACTTGCATCTCCAAATCCAATTATAGTTAGGGTGACGTTTGATGTGACTCCTAAGTGTCGAGGTATTTCCAGGCGTTCTAACTCTGGTATTTCTGCTTGGAATTGTGACCATGCAGAAATGATGTTTTGAGGAGGCATATCGTCCCAGTCCAATTTTAGAAGCCATAAAGTTTTGATTAGCAGCTTTGCGTATAATATAACTGGTGCAACAAAACCCATGACGTCCCAAAGCTTGGCTACGCAAGATAAAATGTTGCGCTTTGTGCATTTAGTTATTTCAGGATTAACGACGAGAGTAAATACATCAGACGAAGGTAGCCAACGAAGACCCAGAATGTTTATAGAATTTTCTTCCTTAAAATCCACTGCTTGAGAAAGGCAGTGTTCCTCGGGGATTCTCTTTAGAAGTTCATGCGAATTGCTGGAAAATTTTACAAGGTCAAATCCCCCGGCCTTGAATAATTTAATCAGCTGAGTTGACAACTCGATTGCGTCTGATGGTGTCATGACACTTGTGACTACATCGTCCATGTATATGTCTCGTGTCACTACTTCCGACGCTAGAGGAAAGCGGCTGCATTCGTCTGAGGCTAGGCGCCGTACAGTGCGAAGTGCCAGAAAGGGGCTGCATTTTAAGCCGAAACATACGCGGGTAAACTCGTAGGTAGTAAGAGGTTCATTTGGATTAAATCTATACAGGATGCGTTGAAATTTTCTATGTTCTGGCAGAATACCAACCTGCAAGTACATCTGTCGAACATCTGCATTAATTGCGATGGGAAATAAGCGGAAATACAGGAGAATGTTGAACAAATTGAGTTGGAGATTTTCTCCTGCATATAAAATATCATTTAGCGATACTGTGCTGGAAGTTTTGGCGCTAGCGTCCATTACTATCCGCAATTTTGTAGTGGTTTTATCTTCGCGAATAATTGCGTGATGCGGGATATAATAGCCGCAGTTTCCTAGGCCTTCCAGGACCTCGGAGAGGTAACTCTTATCTAAGTATTCCCGAATTGCTCCGTCGTATGTCTGACGCAACGATGGCGACGAGGCTAATTTTCTTTCGAGGGATAAGAATCGTCGGGTTGCGGTTTGTATAGAGTCCCCGAGTGTAGCAACATCGTCCTTAAATGGTAAAGCCACGTTATATCTCCCTGATGTGTCACGTGTCGTTGTGTTTGAGTATATTTCTTCACATTTGCGATCTGCCTGTGATAGAAGTTTTAATGTAGGGATTTCTTCTAGCTCCCAGAACTTTGCCATGAGATTCGCCATGGATATATTATTGAATGAACAGAAAGCGTAATTGTTTAATGAACAGCTGGAATTGGATATTGGGGCAGTCCCCATGATAATATATCCCAGTTTTGTTTCAAGTGCGTGTGGTTGACCTACTGAGCCGAGTATCTTTCCCTTCAATAGGATCTCCGTAAAGATCTGAACTCCGAGTATCATATCAATGGGTTCAGGCGTGCCAAAGTTGTCATCAGCCAGCGGCAAATTCTGCAAGTAACTTAATGACGAAACATCAATTACCGCACTAGGCAGCTCGTCCGTAATTCGGTCAACGATCAGCGGTTGAATGGTGAATTTTACGTCATTATTATGACGGGAACTTAAAGTAACACATGTAATCCCGTTTACCGGATGTGTCTTCCCCCCTATCCCTTTCACAAATGCATGATTGCGATTCGGTAGAGGATTTAGACCTAACCGTTTACAGCATGCATGGGTTATAAAGTTATTTTGGCTAGCACTGTCGATTAAAGCCCTGACAGAATATATCTGGCTCTTTGCGGTTATGGTGTTAAGACGAGCAGTGCCCAAAAGAATAACTTGATTTATGTTGGAGGTATGGCACCTTGGCCCAACAGAAGACAATGTGCACAGTGCAACGTCCGTTGGTGAAGCTGAAGTTTCATAATTTTTCGCGGATGGTGTATTTTGGAAATGCAGCAGTGTGTGGTGTTTAAGGTTACACCGACGACACCTACTATCGGATTTACATGCGTGCGTAGCATGTTTTGCACTCAGGCAATTAACACAACATTTATGTTTTTTCACAAAATTAAAACGATTTTCGGGTGTTTCTTTTAAGAAATCGGCGCACTCATAAAGGACGTCGTGGTCATGTTTTTGACAGAATGAGCATATGTTTGGATTTTGTTCAATACCAACAAATGCATGGGATGACTGACCTGAACGCTTGTACCCACTATTGTTCGGTTTATTTTGATTGCCTATAGGGCGCAAATTTGACACCCTGTTGATCGTAGTTCGCTGCAGAATTTTTGCTTTATCACGTATGAATGTGACAAACTCGTCATATTTAGGAATATCTGTCTTTCTTATAGACATTTCGAATTCCTGTGCGGTTTCCCGGTCGAGTTTTTTCATGCCAATATGAATTAACAGAAACTCGGTTAAATCCGGTATTTTGAGTTGTTTTAATGCGGAAATACAACTTGAAAATTGATCAATAAATGACTCAAGATTATTTGAAGTTGATTGGGTTATAGGCTTTAAATCCAGAAGCA
This sequence comes from Micropterix aruncella, assembly GCA_944548615.1. Lineage (NCBI taxonomy): Eukaryota > Metazoa > Arthropoda > Insecta > Lepidoptera > Micropterigidae > Micropterix > Micropterix aruncella. The sequence continues at coordinate 14,756,727 of OX155978.1, read as the reverse complement.
TATCGCAATATGCTGTTCCAGTACCACGTACATCTTGGTATTTAGTAACCAATGTATTCCAAATTATGGAGTAATTCTCTGCTGCGGGCGTAATGCCGGCAAAGACTGTTTGCGCTTTGTCAGTTAATTTTCCTACTAAGTACTGAATTTTCTGAGAGTCTGACAATTCCGAATTTTCGTGGATAGACGTACGGAAAACCTCATAGAATACAGGCCAGTTCTGAAAGTTACCGTTAAATGACGGCAGCTCCAAGCGTGGTAGTTTTGAAATATTGGAATTTTGCATGTGTGTGGTTTTTTTATTTATTGTTTCTTTTTTACGTTGAATGATACCGTATAGCTCTTCGAACGCAATGCATGGTTCAAAATTTGGCTCAAACTCTGGATTTAAATCCAATTTTAAAGAATTTATATTTTCTATCAATGTGTCGAATTTATGATGTAGTCGTAGTTCGCTGCAGGCAACGTCGTTACATCCGCTAAAAACGATTCTCGCGAAATATCATCTGTAATATTTTTAGATTTATCGTATACTCTTTGCAAACGCGAGAAGTAGGATTGACGTTTAGACTCTAATAATTTCAACTGATTTTCTATTTTCGTAGGCATTTTGATTATAATTGAATGAAATAAATTTAATTATTGTTATATTATTTTTCTTTTGTTGATTATTTTTCGTAATATAAGTAATTAATTAACACACAACAGGGTGAACCGGCGAAAACATGCTAATAGATTATTGAAATGCGAAAAAAATATATGCGAAAAAACTATGCGAAAAAAAGGCCAAAGAGACCTAAAATACGATATATTTAAATTTAATTTGAATGATTCACATCCGGGCCAAAGTGACCCCAAACATGGTTTATTAAAATTTACTTTGAATGATTCAAATCCGGCCGAAGTGACCAACTTATGATGATGCGGGTACCTAGAGGTCTGGTCTCGTTACTCAGAAGAGCACTCTAGGCGGTTTATGATTTTGCGTGAGATCCGTGTGAGTTTGCTAGCTTGAAGGACCACCTGGTGTACCTTAGTACCCAGGAGCGGATATTTAAAGTGGAAAGACAGGATGTCGGTACTTACGGTTTTGTTTGTTCCGTATGTGCTGCTGGACTGCACTGCTTCTCGTTTATCTGTCACTCACTGAGGTTTCACACGAATTGCGATGCGGGCTAATCAACACAAAGGTTTGTGTGATGCGATGCGGCGGTTTGCGACGAGAAAAAACGATAATCTCGTCTGTTGTTGCGGAGCGAATACATTCGACGACGCGCCTCGCCAAGTCAACAAATGTACTGTCCTACCCGTCGTTCCGACGGGGCGATCCGTAGCGCTGGGCGGCTCAGATCGGCGCGGGTCGCGACATGTTTAAACGTGTACCGACAATATTGATTGGAGCGGAAGAATTTATAAAAGGGATTGGATTAGACAAGTGATTAGGAGGCGGAAAATTACGCTAATTCTCACACAAACCTCACTGGCGTGAACAGTTACGCTTTTACTACATAAATAGATACGCTCACAAATAAGACACTCACAAGAAGACACTCACAAATAACGGTAATATAGTCAAATTGGCATGCAGATACATACATACATTTGCAGTAAAAATATAAACCTTCTTTTGGCAGTCAGGAAATAAATCATAGAACTCAGTACTAACCGAACCACACTCATAATTTCATCACAGGTAACAAGTTTTACCGCCTAACGAAGTGGGCACGGGTCAGCTAGTTTAATATAATATTGATCAAAATTATGCATAATAAATAAGATAAAAATGAATTAATTAAATAACCAGGTAAGTATTTATTTTTTCGATAACCCGATCTGGGTATAGTGATTACATTTCCAACAATATTGCTACAAATAATATCACATTTCACTATTATCCATAAAATAATAAAAAAGTCTATTTAAAAACCTAATTAATAAAAAAAAACAGAAATTCAATAGCAAAAATGTAAAAAAAACCTAGAAAAATAGACACCTAAAAAAATAGAACACACAATAGAAAGCATCCAAAGAGAGTTCTGAAGTAAGAAACCACATTTATTAAGTACTAGCTGACCAGTGCCCACTTCGTTGGGCGGTAAACATTTTTACTTGTTATGATATTATGAGTGTGGTTCTGTTAGTACTGAGTGCTATGATTTATTTCCTGACTGCCAAAAGAAGGGGTTATATTTTTACTGCATATGTATGTATGTATTTGCATGCCGATTTGGCTATATTACCGGGTTTCAAATGAGTGAATGAAATGATTATGATTGAATAAATTATATTTGTTTTAATTGTTCAAAACTTCTCTGTATACTATATTAGATGTAATGTTATTATTTGGTACCAAAATATATTGTCTTTCAGGAGTTCCAAGCCGAGATACGGTCGCGGTTCCATACCTATTTCGTATTATCTCTTTAACTATTTATGCAGTAAAAAGGAAATTACATGCAGTAAAAGGGAAAAGTCTTGTATTTTAAACACTTGAGACGATTAATTTACTTATTTTGATAAGAATTCATAATTGTTGATAATATGACCAATAAACATGACCTAACGATTAAAATTAATTTTTTTAATGTAAAAAAATACTTTTTGTGACTTAAATATAAAAGTTAGACTTATGCTGTCGCTGATTATTTTGTAGGTATTATCAAGTTCTAGAACTTTTCTCTAGAACTCAATCATATATCTCTCATCGTTAAGGCAGCGTTCGTAAGAAACGTTTTCATTCGACCGTTTTTTCTCCGATTTACTTTGCAAATCTGACTACCACAAAAAAATCGGAATAATATATAGCCTATGACACGTACAAATAACGTGGCTTTCTATTGGTAAAAGAATTTCCAAAATCGGTTCAGTAGATCCAGAGATTACTGCCTACAACCTCACAAACTCACAAACTCACGAACTTTACCTCTTTATAATATTAGTATTGATAAAACTAGCATTAAAATAACCACACGAATAGAATTATTAAATTATAAAAATCTGAATTGATTAAAAAATATACTCGTACCTATAAAAAAACAATCGAAAAATTAAAATAAAGAATAATTTCGCAATATTTAAATATAAAAAAATAAATAATCAAACTTAAAGTAATACAAGAGTCAGAAAATAAATTTAAGAAATGAGAATAAATTTACAAATCTCAAATGAGGCTAACTAATACAGTCGATTTGGCTTTTCAATTATAATATAATAAATTATCAAATGAATAGTTTTTTATAAAGTAAAAATTAGATTACAATAATAAAATAACTTAAGATCACTGTTTTAATTTTTATATCACTCGAAAGTATCTTTAATAAATAGAAAAAAAATAATGTTTGGCCATAACATTTCTGAAAATTACGTAATTTCAAACATTTTTTTCTTATATTTTTTGTATGGAAGTTTCAAAAACTGTCTTGGTACTATGCAAATAGACCATACGCTGGTGTAAATAAAAGAAAATAATATTGAGAATCATCTCTAGATTTTTCAAAAATTGAAGACAAATCTCGCTCGTTTTTATTTTTTTGGAAAACAGTAACAGAATAAAGATAATTTACAATTAATATGGAAATAATTTACCAATTTCGTTTTAACGAAATGATAGCTTAAAGACCGGGTTTTTAAAATCTGGCATAATTGTATTAAAATTCTTTTTCGTGTTCTCACAACCAGGCCACAAAATTATGCTTCATATAGCTTTTGACCGCCACGGCCGTCACGGCAGCCACGGCCTCTTATTGTTAAACATATATTCAAATCTCATTCGACACTTTTATAGATCGTTTCGTGATCTACAATTCTACGATAGATCATTTTAATGTAGTTATAGAATTGAATACAGAAAACACTTAATAATGCGCCGACGGTGTTAATCGAAACAATTTCCCGTGTTATGCTCGCCATGTTCTGGCAAAACTGGTATAAGCGCCAGGCAGCGGCGGAAATCGTTTTGATTTTTTTCTGCATTCCCGACAGGATATACAGCGTGTTTCGAACTGGTTTCGAATAGTGTATTGCGGTTTTTTTTTTAATGTGCGTAGAGTTGTGAGAGGGCGTCTATGATCTGCGGTTTGGTTATCGTTTGAATATTTTGCTGTGTGATTTTTCTAGTTGTTTGGAATGTTATTGTAAGACGTTTCCGTTTAGCTCTGTGAGGGACCACCCCTCACTAGACTCCAGGTTATTCGGGTGTGAGGTGGTGGTATCAACTTGCGGGTTATCTCCGTATTGAAAGGCGATTTTAGATGAATCAGAAGGTATTTATTGGATTGTTTGATAATTCGATATTGCCAGTTATAACGCTTGCCGAATAGGTTATGTTGTCGCGAGTGTATTGATATGCGAATGAAGTTACGAGGATGTACGGATGAGGAATGTATCTGTGCTCCTAGTATCTCGTACTGGGCACGGCTCAAGTCTGTGGGATTGCAGACTGATGCTTCGCGACTGGGAAAGGTAAGGAAAGGAAACCAAGGAGCCGGACTCGTTGAGCGACCTCGTGAGAGGGTTACCGAGTATGCCGTCGCAACCTTGGGGGAAGGTGATCACTCGAGGAATGATACTTTGGTTGCGTTTTCGCCGGATTATATAGGCCGGGAAATGATGCAATCCGAAATGTAACGGTACTCAAGGGCCCTTACAGCTCCATAAAAAGAACTCCATAAAAATGGTTTACATAGCCCTATGTCAGGGTTTATGGGTGCACGGAATAATAGCTTGGGGAGCATGTGCAAAATCTGTCTTGGATCCTCTAGTGAAAGCCCAAAAGCTTTTGTTGAGGGTAATCAATAGAGAACCCTTACGATATAATTCCGACATGCTATTCCAAGAAAGTAAGGTGCTAGATATACGGCAGCTGACACTCATGTTTTTTCACCGAACCTTAGATAAACAACCAAGAACCCAGTATCACATAACTACAAGAGCATCTGCAGGCTTGAATTATGCCGTTCCCCGAGTTAATTTTTCGTTTTCCCAAAGACAAAATTAACACAGCATAGCTCAGCCCTCCGTCCAGATATAACTCTTTACTCTCTATCTCGGAAGGTGGCCCTTATTGTATAATTAACTGTTCCATGGGAATCAAATATCCCAAAAGACCACGAGTACAAATTAAATAAATACCATGATCTCGCAAATGCCATCACCCGGAACTATTTCAATGTTCACCTTCACGCGGTGGAGGTTGGCGCTCATGACCTTCCAGCTAAATCTCTGTTTCACCTCTTTAAAGATCTTGGTCTTTCCAGAAAAATAATCAATTTCCTAAAAAAAATATCTAAAACCGGGATTTGCGCATCTCAAATTCTATGGCTTCGAAGGGGGACGGGTGGTAAGGTGCACGTTCACATGTGGCTATATAGCTGTCCTTAACCTACCACAGTCGATCTTTAGTCCGGAATACACTGCTCACCCCCCATAAGTGTAAAAAATAGTATTACGATGGGCCCGACTCCGGTCGGTGAATTCCATGGCAGCTCCGTTTGTATTTTATTTATTGTATTCATATATCACCCAAAATATTCAACCATCTTGATAACGGCATTAAAAAAATAGGAAGTACTTTTTATTCAATAAAAAAATGGCTTCTTGACGATATAGGTCGTTCAAGGACAGAGAATGATCTTCTGCAAATCATCTCTTAAAAAATAATATACCTGCAGAAATATGATATAAGATAATAAACATAATGTAATATGACATGTATGGAGTAATGCTGACGCCTCGCGTTCTATTGTTAAGCTGTCTGACCATTTGTTTCTAGTTCTTTATTACATCCACTGTCTACTGATGAATTTTCAGCTTTTCCAAAGCACTTTGGGGTTACTAATTAAAATTACACCTTTCCTAGTACGCCAGCGCCAGGTGTCCCGGAGTCTTGCCTGCTGACTCTATCTACCCCGGCATTCTATAGTAAAAATACTGTCTGATCTGAAAGTATCACCTTTTACAAAACTATTGCACTTTTTTGTCGCTGGCTCCCCAACTAATAGTTTTTAAACTGTTATTCAACACAGTAACTCACGAATATGATATTGCATCCCGGAAGGGACGTTACACATTCTAGGGGTACCCCTAGAATGTGTAACGTCCCTTCCGGGATGCAAAAGGTACGACCGAGTTTTTACTTCACAAGTTTAGGGGCTGATCGGTTTTAACGAAAGCCAAAACAGCAAAACGTTTTATACATATACATAATTCATAATGATTCCTACATTAACAATGTAAAATAATTCAAGCTATCTTTTGAGCGAATGTCGAACCAGAAATTTAGCGAATCTGTGCTCTTCTAACAGGCAGCGAATATTTCAACGTATTTTCAAAGTTAAATAAAGAGAATGATTAATAAGGGAGTATCCAGCAGAAAATCAATTAACTCTTCGGGAATTCGACGAGACACACTTTTTAAGCGTAAGAGAATATCTATCCTATTTGCTTTAATAATCTACCTTATTTCTGATCTGGGAAAATGAAGGAATAAAAATATGAATATACAGTGAGTTGATATTACACGAGTAGAATCATTGAATGTTACTACTAATTTTACATTTCGATAACCTTAACCCTTCGAGTAGCGGCATAATCTCATGGCAGACCAGGGCAATGTATTATAATTTCTTGCAATATCGCCGCGCTCGACAAAAAGTACTATAACTATGGAACTACTATAGTAATCATAAAAAGAATAACTGTGCAATTATCGCATTGAAATTTTGTATATATAATATTGAAATGTCACTTTGTAAAATAATTGAATAATTATGAATAAATATGAGAAAGTCGAAAAAATGAAAAAAAAACGGCATTTCTAACTTGTACTTGTCCCTCGGAGAATACGGAACCCTATTTAGGAACTGTAAATACTATCCTGATCTTTATTAGATTCTCTATCAAAAGGTAATATTTATTTCTGCTTATTTACATACAAATATATTTAGATATTAGCTCATAAAACCAATAAAAATTTTGATGATTTCTCGAAAAAAAAATGATGGAATTTTACTAGAAATATCCGCGAAATAACGCTCGAAATTATTCTATCGGCCGTCTATGTATCTATGGTAATAATGAGATATTTGGTATAGATTTTAGGATGCGTTCGAATTAGAAAATAATATTACTGCCCCGGGAGCAAGCCGCCAATATTGGTCGTTACTTAGTCAACGGTGTTCTGATGTGCAACCAAATTTAGTCTTTACGTAGCCGAAGGGTTCCTTCTAAACAGTGTATGTCATTTATGGGAAGAGCCTGGTTTAGACGGTCAAAAAAAGCTGCTTTTCATGATTTTCTTTTATTTCGAGTTGAAATCTATTAATTAATCTTTTACCTCTGGAATAGCTGATAGTCTCAAATTGCTATAAGTGTAAAAGAACTTAGTACCTTTCTTTAAAGAAAACTTTAAACGCGTTTTTCAGAACAAAACCATATGGTTCTGTTTTACGCCGGTGATTAAAAAATAACTACTTGATGGATCGAGTTGTTATTAATAAACATTTAAAGGTTATAAATTCTATATATATATATATAGAAATAGAAATAGAAATATTTTTATTGTCCGAAATTGTGGTGGTACATTTATGGTGATAATGCGTAAAACTATGTATCTCACAATTACCTGTTATTAAAACAGATTGACAAATTTACTTATCTGCTAAATTGACTTATCTGCTAATTATAATATCTTATTAAAAATGCAATTATTTCACTGGTTTAACATGAAAAAAAATTTAAACAGACCGGATAAGTAGAGCTAACAATAGAAGACAATTAGAAAAAATAATTCACCAATAATATAAAAAATAAAGAAAAAATCAAAAATCAAGGAATAATCAAAATTCCGCCTATAAATACGAAATGTATATAATTTAAAATGTAACAGTAGAAAACAATTAATAAAAAATAATTCATCAATAATATAAAAAATAATGAAAAAAAGCAAAATCAAGGAATAATCAAAAATCCGCCTATAAATACGAAATGTATATAATTGAAAATTTGTAATCTTTCTAATTGAATTAATTTAAAAACAAAATGAAAATGCATGCCTACAATATAATATTATGAGAAATATTCGTTTAATGTGTAAAAGCTTTTATCGATAAGCCATTTTTTCAACGCTGCGGTAAACCCTTTTCCTTTTATTTCTTTGATATTTGCAGGTAGGTGGTTATAGATTTTTATTGCATTGTATAACATTCCTTTTTTAAATAGAGTTAAATTTGGCTTGGGTGCTTGTAGCTCATGTTTATTTCGTGTGTTATAGCCGTGTTCAACATTGTTTGTTTTGAAATACTGATCGTGGTCCCTTATAAATTTGCAGGTTTCCAAGATGTATATCGATATAAACGTTAGCACAAACTCCTTTTTAAATAGTGGTTTGCAGCTGTCAGTCTTTGGAATTCCACATATTATTCGTAAGCATCGTTTTTGTACTATGAATATTTCCTCTGCGTTTACCGAATTGCCCCAAAGCGTAATTCCATATTTTATGCAGGCGTAAATATATGCATAATATGCCATAAAGGCTGTTTTTTTATCTGTAGTTCGTTTTAAAATCCTTAGAGCGTAGCAAAATTTCGAAATTTTTATTTTTACATCTTCGACATGGGCTTTCCAGTTCAAATTACAGTCGATTGTTATCCCTAGTAATTTGAATTTTTGCACCATATCAATAATCTGAGCGTTATGTTTAATTTCAAATTTGTATTTTTGTGCTTGATAGGAATGAAATTGCATACATTTTGTTTTTTCCGCATTTACACTTAAATTATTTGACCCTAACCATTCAGTTACTTCTATAAAGCTTGTGTTTGCGCTGCTTTCCACATCAGCTTTAGTATGGCCCCCAATTAAGATAGAAGTATCGTCGGCGAATAGGATTATTTTCTGTTGTGTCGCTAAAGGAAGTTCGTTTACATATATTATAAACAGCAGGCAACCGAGGACGCTTCCCTGCGGAATGCCATGCTGTGATCGAAGCCATTTTGATCGTACAGGTTCTACCATCTTTTTATTGCTATTAAAGTATGTAATTTCAACGCACTGCTCCCGTTCAGTAAGGTAAGATTTTAACCAATCATAGGCTTTGCCTCGGATTCCGACGTTGTAGCATTTCTCTAAGAGTTTTTCGTGTAGTACACAATCATATGCCTTAGATAAATCTAGCAGTAACCCCAGGGTGACATGTTTATTATTTAGTAAATTTAGAATTTCGTTAGTATATTGAAAGACAGCTAGTGTAGTTGACTTGTTCTTTCTAAATCCATTTTGATTTTCCGAAAAAATATTATATTTTTCAAGGAAACTATATATTCTAGTGTAGACGGTCTTTTCGTATATTTTCGCAAAAGTTGATAGGAGAGCAATCGGACGGTAGTTTGAGGGGTTCCTACTATCCCCTTTTTTAAAAAGTGGCCTAATAATAGCTCTCTTTAAATAAGTGGGAAATATACCTTCTTGAAATGACTGATTTATTAGCAGCGCTAAAGGTGCTGATAATTGGTCAACACACGACTTGACCACGCTGGTCGGAATTTCATCATAGCCAAAAGATTTCTTATTTTTTAGCCCCTTAATTATAGTAGATATTTCTTTTTCATCAACCGGATTTAAATATATAGAATTACTTACGCTATTTGTTGGTAATATTTGTTTTCCGTTTGAAGGATTAGCTGTCTGTTTATCTTTTCCAACGGTAATAAAAATATATATATATATATATATATATATATATATTTATATATATATATATATATATATATATATATATATATATATATATATATATATATATATATATATATATATATATATATATATATATATATATATATATATATATATATATATATATATATATATATATATATATATATATATATATATATATATATAAAATAAAATTAGTAAAAGCTACTTAAAATGTAGCGAAGGAAATCCCAGCTTGTATTGGGAAATGCTTATGTTTGAATGAGATATACTTACGGATGTGCACGACTTTCGACGGTGCAATGTAAGTTTAAAGGTCCTTTTGCTTTTAAACTTACATTGCACCGTCGAAAGTCGTGCACATCCGTAAGTATATCTCATTCAAACATAAGCATTTCCCAATACAAGCTGGGATTTCCTTCGCTACTTTTTAAGTAGCTTTTACTAATTTTATTTTAAATAAAACATCATCCTATAACCGGATTTCTTTACAAACCTTATCAAATATAACTATATATATATATATATATATATATATATATATATATATATATATATATATATATATATATATATATATATATATATATATATATATATATATATATATATATATATATATATATATATATATATATATATATATATATATATATATATATATTTGTTTTTACTAATTAAACATAAAATTTTTGGGGGCGAAAATTTATTTTATTTTTTTAGTGTCCAAGGCAATGAGCGACTTTTTTGAGTCCAATTTTAAATTGATTTCTTATCGAGGAATAGAATTAGAAACTTTTTTTAAATTAATGCTTATATTTTTCAAAAAACTCATAAAACTAAAATTCTTCAGAAATGGTCGATCCCAGGTATCATGTCGCCTTAATTTTATCCCAACGGAAAATGGTCACCCAGCCGGTAATCGAACCCGGAACCTTACAATGTAAAATCAGGCGATCTAAGCACTATGTCACCGGGCTGTTAAAGCATTATCAACGTTGAAGCAGTTACTTCTACAACTTTGATAACTGATCCTACGTATGTTCGATAACAAACCACGGGTATTTGGTGTGTATACAACTAGAGTTGTCAACTACAACGGGCGAGCCCGTCACCTCAGGAAGTTTTAACGATTAGTCGTTCTATCTCCCTGGAGTGAGCGCAGAAGACTTGGACAGAACAGTCCACCGTCAAGCTCCTCCACAAACCCGTAAGAGGCCAACGCTTTAACCGCGAGATAGACAGGAGTGTTACCCAGCGGGCTTACACTCACGCCCTTACTTCCAATTGCGACCAGATTACTCCAGTCCCTCGATTGGTTGCGAGTTCGAGGTCGCTTGCGCGGTCCTCTCCCTGGTGTATACCGAATCTATCGCGGACCACGGCATCCTTTTCCCGGCTGTTCACCCAGGATCGGGTAGCCGATGGTCGTTTCAAGAGCAGTCGCTGTAAGGTCCGCAACCAACCCTGCTCTATAAGAAACAGTACTGCTTCCAGACGACCCCGACTGTTAGTCAGAATGAGCTATCGATTGGCTTATGTCGCACGGTGTGCAGACCGTCCAGGAGCGCCAGAAGGTTGATTCCTAGGGAAAACTAGCCCTAAGGCCAGAGTCCTGCCCAGGCTCTCACTTCATGCGTGAAGGCCGCCGAATAGGTGTTGATCCGTGAGTGTGACTAACCCTGGGCACCGTGCGGAATAAGTCAATCGATGGTATGTATACACAAAAAGTGTCCGCACTGATGGCTCTAATACGAAGTACACCCAGTTTTAAAACGTGCCCCTTTCTGGTCTGTAGTTACTCGTGATGCCGCCTGGCGAGTCTTAAGCAATTTATAATTCGCGCAAGAAAACAGGCGGCGAGGCGCCTGGCGAGGCCCTAACGAGCCTTCCACTGCCTAAGCGGGTAATAATAGCAGAGGCGTACACATCTACAATACGCTACTGTTAGTTTTCATGCCAATTGTAATCTTCGTTAATTCGTCACAACATAAAAAAAATACAAAAATAATAAATAAATAGTTAAAAAAAAACACTAAAAACAGGCTTTTATAAATGCACGTAAAAACCAAAAAAAATATTCTATTTACACTCTCCATGTACAGGTCTATATACATTTTATACAGGCACCTATGTCAATATTTACACTATTTACACTCAATATTTACCCTCACCCCCCTTGACCCTTGGGGGTTTGTTATAACCTTGAAACCTGATCGTGTTGAAAGTCCATTACGTGACCTTTCTCACACGTGCAAACACGACTAAGATAGGATATTCCATCATGGAATGCCAATTCCTGTCTTTCGGCGTCATCATCATACCTTGAAACTTAATCGTGGTCAAAGTCTATTACAAGACCTTTCTAACAAGTCCAAACACGGCTATGATACGATATTCCATCATGGAATACCAGTGCCTATCTTCCGGCTCCATCATCAGACATTGAAACCTAATCGTGGTCAAAGTTCATTCCAAGACTTTTCTAACAAGTCCAAACACAGCTATGATACGATGTTCCATCATGAAGTTCCAGTTCATATCTTCCGACTGCATCATCAGATCAGTTCGACAGTACCATATTATTGTATTGCCATCAGAACTACATACAGCTGCCAATTTTCATGACGCTATGATCCTTGGAAGATGGTTAAATTAGTTACCTTAGATTCCATTACATAGTTAGTTACATACAGGTCGACCTAATAAAAGCGTGTTAAAAACCGACTCCATTTTTTAAAATGAATGTAGCAGATATGCATAGTGGTACTTAGATCCGGCTATACTAATTTAATTCGTATACAAAATTTCGTGTCTGTGCTGTCGACCGTTAAGGAGTCTGATGATGCGGGTACCTAGAGGTCTGGTCTCGTTACTCAGAAGAGCACTCTAGGCGGTTTAAGATTTTGCGTGAGATCCGTGTGAGTTTGCTAGCTTGAAGGACCACCTGGTGTACCTTAGTACCCAGGAGCGGATATTTAAAGTGGAAAGACAGGATGTCGGTACTTACGCTTTTGTTTGTTCCGTCTGTGCTGCTGGACTGCACCACTTCTGCTTCTCGTTTAACTGTCACTCACTGAGGTTTCACACGAATTGCGATGCGGGCTAATCAACACATAAGTTCGTGTGATGCGATGCGGCGGTTTGCGGCGAGAAAAAACGATAATCTCGTCTGTTGTTGCGGAGCGGATTGATTCGACCACGCGCCCAGCCAAGTCAACATTATATCCTACCCGTCGTTCCGACGGGGCGATCCGTAGCGTTGGGCGGTTCAGATCGGCGCGGCGTCGCGGCATGTTTAAATGGGTACCGACAATATTTGATTAGAGCGGAAGAATTTATAAAAGGGATTTTTTTTTATTAGACAAGGGATTAGGAGACGGAAAATTACGCTAATTCTCACACAAACCTCACTGGCGTGAACAGAGTCCTTTCGTCGGGAGCCCACCTTGGGTGCAGCAGCCATGTCATAGTGAAACTTAGAACGGGCTATCACACATAACTGAGTAACATTACACTTAATAGAGTCGAGCACATTAGAGACCTAGGAGTTATCTTCGATGAAAAGTATTCATTTCATCACCACTTCAATGGGATTGTCGAAAAAGCAAGTAAACTTCTTGGTTTTGTCTTCAGGACAATGATGCCATTTCGACATCCGAAATCTCTAATATCCGTCTATTCATCATTGATTAGATCGGTTCTGGAGTATGGATCTGTGATCTGGAATCCGCTTTGCAGTGTTCACAGAGATAGAATTGAACGAGTCCAAAAAAAAAAATCACACGTATGCTGTCGAACAAATGTGGCCTCAGAAATACTTTGAAAGGTTATGTAGAGCGGCTTTCTCACTTCAACCTAATAGACTTAAAAACACGCAGGACTATAACTGATATAACGTGTCTCCATAAGCTTTTGCACAATCGACTAGACAGCCCAGCTAGTCTAGAAAAAGTTCAATTTCGTTTGCCACCGCGACTAACGAGGAGCTCTCAAACATTTTCGGTTGTCGCTTGCAATAACAACATCGGGTCGAATAGACCTCTTGCCAGAATGTGTCGCGTTTTTGATAAATCGTGTAAAGGATTAGATATATTTTATGATTCCATTAAATTTAAAAAAGACTCGATCATACCTAGCCTATCCTATCCTAATGTACTGATTATTATATTATAACATACTATTGTATTATATCATATTATGTATAATAAATATTATTATCCAGTTACTCATACTTCTATGTTGCTCTATCCAAATAACCTTATTTAACAACTTATTTAATTATTACATTTCTTACCCTTATATTATTATTAGCTTTATTATATTTTTTCTACTCTCAACGTGTTCATGTTATTTCTGTTAATTTGCAATGGCAAACTATTTATAGAATAGTAAATTTGTTTCGTTTGAATATGTTTTTAAAATACTAGTATCATATATTTACTATCTGTAAGTTTGCTATAAAATTAAATTAAATAAAAAGCGTATACAGAAATTCGTGTCTGTGCTGTTGAGTCCGGTTATGCTTACCATAAAAATGCGTTGTCATCGGAACTGAACCTTCAACTTCACATGATAATGTTTGAGAATTTCCCTTAATTCCTCATGAATGCCATCATCAGAACAGGGTTTTGATAGAAATTGGACCTATCTGGATGTCATTTCCAAAATTGATAATGACGGAGTTTTGAGGTAACAAAGATTAATCAAAAATTCAAACCGTATTGATAACCTTCTCCTGTTTCCTGGAAGTCGCTAAAAATGACATATTATGCAGGTTTCTAGATGTTGAATATATATAAAACCCTTTTGAAAGATAATAGAGTAATATAAAGTACTATAATAAAGCTACTAGAAAAGACTACTAATAATAAAGCTACTAGAAAATATCGGTTTGGTTACTAACGGTTTCGTGCAGCTTAAGCCTGATGACCTATCTGTGTTTCCCTAGGTCGGTTTAACTCACGCTTTAGCTCTCATTCGGCAGCCTCCTCGAAGAGCGACTAACCTGTAAGGGCCACCGTGAACGCTGCCTGCAGCTGTAACCTGTAGTCGTGTACATTTGGGATCGGAGGTTCATATTCAGAGGAACACCTCGGGCGGAACTGTGCAATTTCGCGCAACGTGTAGCGTTACCTATTTTACTGTGCACTCCGGAGAATAACCGAGGCACTTTGGAGCTGTCGTCTGCAAGGGGCGAACCCGACACCTCAAGCTATTATAACGATTTGGTGGTGAATGGTTTCGGGCAGCTTGGGCCATAAGATCCATGTTGTTCTCGGATCGCTTAACTCACGATTCAGCTACTTTTCAGAAGCCTCCACGTGCGGAAGGCTACACCGGATATGACTCGCGTCTCAGGACTCACGGCTGGTGGATCGGTTTCTCCTGTTGGGATTGCATCCAGGCGCCACTGGACGGTTTGCGCACCGTTCGGCGACTCCAGTCGGTTGCGCACTCTGACTAATTGTTGAAGGAGCTAGGATACTATGGAAATATACCTACTGTCTCCTAAGTAGCGAGGGTGGACTCTTGAAATGACCATTAGGCTACCTGATCCTGAATTTAAAGCCGGGCAAAAGATGCCTTTGGTCCGCGATAGATTCAAACCGAATCACCGATGAACTCACTACAAGAACTCACTAGAGATCGCGCAAGTGTCTTCGAACCTGTAACCAGTCAGGAGGACGGAGGTATCCTGAAGGTTAATTCCGGATGGAGATATCCTTCCAAAACTCTTAGTTAGGGGGCGAGGATGCCCTCTGGGTACCTTCCAGGTGCCCCGCCGTAAGGCGTTGGCCTCTAACGGGCTTGTTGGCGGAGCTAGACAGTTGACTGTCTTGTCTCTACGTCTTCTACGTTCATCCTACAGCTAAAAGAATGATCAGATATCATTATACCAGTCTGGGGGTGATGGGTTCGCCCATTGCAGTCGAACCGCCTTACTACTATTATAACGATATGGGCCGTTCTTGGTGATTATTCAGAAACTTAAGGACAACACAGTCCACAGTCTAGCTCCGCCAAAATGCCCGTAAGAAGCCGACTCCTTACGGCGGGCACTGGTATGTGAACCCAACGGGCTCACCTCACGCCCCTACTACCAGTTTCGGCCGTATTTCTCCGACCCCTGGTCTGATCACGGGTCCGAGGTCGCTTGTGCGATCCTCTACATACTGCAAGCGGTAATTCAGTTTGAATTTATCGCGGACCATGGCGTTCTTTGCCCGTCTCTGAAACAGGATCGGGTGGCCAATTCGTCGTTTTAAGAGTGGCTTTCAGTACGTCCGCAACCACCCCCGGTGCTTAGGAAACCGTATAACCGTCTTCCAGTCATTCGACGGAGTTCATAGTCGTTTGGCTGTCGCCGCACAACTACTAGAGTTGTCAACTACAATGGGCGAACCCGTCACCTCAGGAAGTTTTAACGATTAGTCTTAGACTTGGACAAAATAGTCCACCGTCAAGCTCCGCCACATACCCGTAAGAGGCCAACGCCTTAACCGCGAGATAGCCAGGAGTGTTACCCAGCGGACTTACACTCACGCCCTTACTTCCAATTGTGACCAGATTACTCCAGTCTCTCGATTGGTTACGAGTTCGAGGTCGCATGCGCGGTCCTCTCCCTTACGAAGCGGTGAAACGGTGTCAACCGAATCTATCGCGGACCACGGCATCCTTTGCCCGGCTGTTCACCCAGGATCGGGTAGCCGATGGTCGTTTCAAGAGCAGTCGCCGTAAGGTCCGCAACCACCCCCGCTCTATAGGAAACAGTACTGCTTCCAGACTCCCCCGACTGTTAGTCAGAGTGCGCAATCGATTGGCTTATGCCGCACGGTGCGCAGACCGTCCAGGAGCGCCAGAAGGTTGATTCCTAAGGGAAACTAACCCTAAGGCCAGAGTCCTACCCAGGCTCGCACTTCATGCGTGGAGGCCGCCGGATGGGTATTAATCCGTGAGTGTGACAAACCCTGAACATATTGGGTCTTCGTGGCCAACTCAGCAAGGGCCCCTTAGCTACCGCACAGTGTCGCCGCACAGTGCGCAAATCACCCAATAGCGCCCGACTGTCATCCCCGCATTCAAGGAGGCTACTAGATAGGAGCTGAACCATGAGTTGAGCCGACCAAAAATAACAAGCAGGGCTTAATGTACAAGAACCATTAGCTGTCGCGGTTTTTTAACTAATGGGATCTTTTGATATGGATTGTTCTTTCAGCCGTGACGTGATTAAACAGTCTTTTGAACTAATAGGATGTATCGATGTGACAGAGTTGCCAGCCGCCGCAGATTGCTCAGACGTATCAAGTGGCATTGTAAAGCGGAGGTGCAAAAACCGCACGAACGGGGGAAGCCGTAGCTGCGGCCGTCCAAAAGTGGCTCCCTCTCCGCTTCGAGTCGTCCCTCCGCCTCTCCCTCTAGTAATTAAAACGCCGTTGTGAGGTCTCCTTTGATTCAAGCCGTTTTCCTTAACCGAATCCTTGAGCGAGATCGGGTTGCATGCCAAACCGCCGCCCCATGAGAAATGAATCACTCAAGGGGTGAGACAGCCGTAATCTCAGCTAGCCAGTTTACGCCGGTTACCACATTAAAAGCGACATACCAAGAATACTACAAGATATAGAATAAAGCGACATACCAAGAACACTGCGAACCATATTTTCTTAAGTACAAAATACTGACTTTTACGTCTCAATATATTTTACAATGTCTACTATATGCTAAATCAAATATTAACGAACAAGAGGTAAACGGGAATATGCACTCCCACAATACACGCAGACGTGATGACGTTATCTTGCCTAAAGTACGCCTTACGCAGACACAAAAGTCCTTTGGATATTTGAGCTATAAGCTCTTTAACCAGCTACCACTCTCCACAAGAAAGATGGAAACAAAGGTGTTTAAAAGATTTATTAAACAAAAGCTACAATCCACACATGCTTTCTATAAGCTGGGTGATTTTTTTGAGCATGCCAATTCCTTCAAATGGGAATAACATTAATATGTAACTTTCAGGTACCTCATTTTAGTTCTTATTGTTTAATAATAATATTATGAATTTAATATTTAATATGTAGACTACAATGTGTAATGTAACATACCTGATCATATACATACGTTGTTTTTTCCAATTTTGTTTTGATACTACCTATTGTGTGATTATTTTTTGTATAAAGTGCTTGATGACTATTAATATTCTTATAATAATTATCTATTTTATATGTATACTCATGTACATGGATTCAGCTCTATTTTTTTATTTTTTATTTTATTTGTCTGCCGTGTAAAGCCGACTTTAGTCAACGCTATTGTCGAATTAATATTTATGCTTTAATCGTTTTATATCTACATTTAAACTGACGAATTCTAATATGCGATAATTAGCTTTAATTCATAATTCATACTTTTATTGTATATTCTGAATAAATAAATTGAATACTGAATACTGAATACTACAAGATATAGAATAAAGCGACATACCAAGAATATGTAACGATCCTTAAGTATCGTACATGCCAGTCGACAAATGCATTGAATTCCAGTGAAATGCACTGAATTCCAGTGAATTTTAACTACTTTGTCAAATCAGTTACATTCAACAACAACTTGACATCGTAATATATTTGGTTGCGTCATTTTTCGGCCTTTATAAGGCGGCGAAAATAGCACCAGGGTATCATTTCTCGTATGATCACTCCCCCAAAGACACCGGCGGAATCAACCCGGTACTACTCACACGAGTTGGGTCAACGGGTCCGACCATTTTGGGTACCTTTTCCTTCCTCCCTCATATCGAGACGAGCAAGCATCAGTCTGAACTCCTACAGACTCGAGCCGTGTCGAGTACGAGATACACTGAGCACAAACTATAATCCTTATCCATGCACCCTCGAATTTTAAGCCGGATAGCCACCGCATTCGCGTCAACCCCTGGCAAATTCGGGAAGCGTTAACAAACTCACAATATAAATCACTATAAATTCCTTCTGATACAATAAATACCTTCCGATATACATTCAATCGTCTTTCAATACGGAGATAATCCGCAAGTTGACACTACCTCCTCACATCAAACAACTTGGAGTCTAGTGAGGGGTGGCTCCTTACAAATACTACAAAATATAGAATAATACATTGTTAAACTGTTGTACAGAGCGTTTAAATCTCCACAACATTGTTTTATTTAATTTATTCACAACTGCATTAGTTTACCCACATTCCTGAACAAATAAAAAAAAACAGAACTCAAGTCAAAGATTATAGTTTCTTTTATTTTTAGTTATATATGTATTTGAGCGTGCGTGCGTGCGTGCTTGCTTATTTACAGTGGCGGTTCCTTCATACAAGCCGAAAAGCCCGGCTTGCTTGCATTTTTCTTACAAAGATCGCTAAAACTAATAAATGAATTTACGAGAGCCTGCCTATTGCTATATAGCGGGTACAGATCGCTCCACGCGACAAAACAGGTTATCGACAAAGCAACAATTCGCTGCAATCTTATCGAGTTGAGTTCAGCTAGTCATCTCGCTCGCACAAATGGGCTTGCAACGGGGCTTTCAAAATCAGTGGTCCTTTCATTCTAACCTGTGGTGAATAACTAGTAATTAAAACGCCGTTGTGAGGTCTCCTTTGATTCAAGCCGTTTTCCTTAACCGAATCCTTGAGCGAGATCGGGTTGCATGCCAAACCGCCGCCCCATGAGAAATGACTATGGAACTAGTATAGCAATCATAAAAAGAATAACTGTGCAATCGTCGCATTGAAATTTCGTATATAGAATATTTTTGTAAAACAATTAGATAATTATGAATAAATATGAGAAAGTCGAAAAAGTGAAAAAACTCGGCATTTCTAACTTGTACTTGTCTTACGAAAAAATACGGAACCCTATTTAGAAATTATAAATATTATCGTGATCCTTATTAGATTCTCTATCAAAAGTAATATTCGTTTTGATTATTTACTTACAAAAATATTTAGATATTAGCTCATAAAAACTTTGATGATTTCTCGAAAAAAAAAATGATGATGTTTGACAATGGAATTTTACCAGAAATATCCGCGAAATGACGTGCGTAATTATTCTAGCGGACTTCTATGTATCTATGGTATTAATGAGATATTTGGTATGGATTTTAGGATGCGTTCGAATTATAAAATAATATTACTGTGCGCTCCGGGAACAAGCCGCCAATATTGGTCGTTACGTATTAACGGTGTTCTGATGGGTTAATTAACAAATTATGTCATATTATTAGGGTTTTACTATTCCAGGTTTAAATCAATTTATCGTTTCTCAAAATATGTTCATTGAACTTTAATAATATAATTCTTGATACGTATAATTGCTTGTATTGTATTGTATTGGATAAACCTATTCAACAGCCTTTTTTGCCCGCGGCTTCGCTTCGGGTAAAGTTTCGAATCGATTTGTTCATTTAAGTAAAGTGGCATTTATTTCCTTTTTAGACTCTACCTTTAGATGTATAGTGCAAGACGTCCCTCCTATCCACGCTACCTATCTTGTAGACCGTGTACGTCTACGCGTTCCTCGCCACGCGTTACTAATTTTATGATATCTCTATAACTATACCACCTAAACACTTACAGTAAATGGCTAATTATATATCTATTTAACACCCGTGATAATGAATAAATTATTTTGATAAGGATTCTTATTTTATTGCCAATGTCTTCAACAAACACTGCCTACTTATTTTTTTGATACATAAAAGCAGTTATTGTAGCCTAAATATAAAAGTTGGATATGTGCTGTCGTTTACTTTTTTATAGATCTCTTTGAGGCCGATGTCTATGGCAGACATTGTTTGCACATATATCAAACCGTTTCTTCAGCGCACGCCGATAAAGTAACTCACCAGCTCAATTTTCTCCGTCTTGATTTACAAATATCGTGATTTCTTTTTGAAAACCAATATCTATCACAATAAAGTATAACCTATAGCACTCGTCGATAATGAAGCTTTCCGTTAATGAAAGAATTTTTTAAATCGGATAAATAGTTTCAGCGATTACTCCCTACATACAAACTTAAAAACTTATAATATTAGTATAGATTGTATGGTTCAAATTATTTCTCTACTTAGTTTTTATCTATCTCTTATAGTTTATATTAAACTAGATATATCATACCGAGTCTATCATATATTACAGTGTAATCTTCATGAATTGAGTCATTGCTTTTGTGAGGCAATGACTTAATAATACTCTCAAGATAGTCTCTTTCATACAGCCGTATCTAATCGAGCGAATAGAAACCTTTCCTTTGATAAAGGCCATTAGTCGACTCGTTGGTCTGCTGCACATTAATCACTGAATACATTTAATTTCGTATATGATTTGTTCTCGCTCAATTATCGTGTTAGAGATGGATTCTTCTTCTTCTTCTTCTTCTGGTTTTCCTGAAGCTTCCAGGGAAGTTTCTCTTACTTTTTAGTGATTGTGTGGTGCGATTCGACGTTAATTGCCTTACCTTCTTTTAAAAAATTATTCAAGAACGCTTTTTTAACCGACTACAAAAAAAAAGAGCGGGTTATTAATTCGGTCGTATATTTTTAAATGTTTGTAACCTCAGAACTCCGCAGGCAAATAGAGTGGCTTCCCATTAGACGATGTCTGGATTTTCACATACTCGTCCTACTCTTCCGCGTACTACAGTCAAACTGTCCTACTGATTTGTATAATCTCTTCTCTTCGCTTTCATCCCATGGCCTTCCATTGTGCTCTCAGGAAAATCTATTACTGGCTGTACCTCAGCATTCATCAACTTTCATGTCTAGGTCTTTCGCAGTGCAGGCGGCCCGACTCTGGAATTCCGTGCCTTTACCGATAAGACAACTTGAAAACCTGAGCGGGTTTGAAAAATCGTTAAAGAGACATTTACTCAACTCATGAATACCCCCCTCCCCTCCCGTCTCCTTTGCTTGTCCTTATTTTCCACTCCTCCCTTCAATATCGAGTTGGCATACGCCACTAATCACTGTTTTATATTTTATACTATGATGACTATTATGTACGTGTATCCATTTATTAATTGTAAATCAATTTGCCCACATAAACCTTTAGTCACAATAACCCTGGCGGTATGGCCGTAAGATATTGCCACTTGGCACACCACATTGTACTCTTATGTGTGTGCAATAAAGCTTTTCAAACAAACAAACAAACTCCGTCATTTATGAACCGATTTGGAAAAATATTTTTTATTTGAAAGGATATACTTCCAGATTGCTCTCATCTTAATAAAAACCCTGTTCAATAGCACAGACACGAAATTTTGTATATCCATTCAATTCCGACAGCTTTTTCTAAGTTTCACCAAGACATGACTTCGGCAAATAGAGTTGTCAACTACAACGGGCGAACCCGTCACCTCAGGAAGTTTTAACGATTAGTCGTTCTATCCCCCGTGAGGTGAACGCAGAAGACTTGGACAAAAACAGTCCACCGTCGGAGCTGACACGCACATTATTTTAAAAACGATTATTAAGGTTTTTGGATATTTTTTCCCTAACGGTTACATCTACAACAAAACTATCTATGGCACAATTAAAGACCACGATCACCTCTATCAAATTGACTTTAAAGCCGTTACCCTAACTTTAATAATAAAGATAGCCCAAGCACTAGATAGTCATGTTGCGCTCAACTATCGTATTAGGGAGCCAATTTGGGTTCTTTTTTGTACGGACATTCCTTTGGTCATACGAAGACGATAATTATTTCGTCGTACGTGACCGCCTAGTCGTATCTATGGCGGCTCTATCGGATGACCGATCTGGTAGGCACTCGGTGATTCTTAAGGCTATGATAAGACCAACTTAATAGATAGTATCTGCGTGTAATTTTATTCATCCGAGCCGCCTCTTTCTCATCAAGAGTTAGCAACTTTTTTTTTATCACATTTATCCCTGCACTTTTTTACGTTTTGTGATCAAACTCTCAACGATCGATCGAAATCAGGTATGAGGGCGTTCAAGTATTACGTAACGCAATTTTTGAAGATTTTTGATCCTCCCTCCCCCTCACGTAACGCGCCGTAACGTTTTACTGTACCCCTCCCCCTCCCTAAACGTTACGTAACACCAAAGTGACCATTTTTACCTAAAAGTCAGAATTATGTTGCGCAAAGTACCGGAAAGTCGCTAAACTACCTTTGCTATTGTTTTAATCACGTTTGCGGCAATCTATACTAATATTATAAAGAGGTAAAATTTGTGACGTTGTAGGAAGTAATCTCTGTGGGAGAGTAAGCGATCGAACGAAAACGTTTCTAACTAACGCTGCCTTAACGATGAGAGATATATGATTAAGTTCTACGGAAAAGTTGTAGAGCTCGATAATGCCTACAAAAAAGTCAGCGACAGCATAGGTCTAACTTTTATATTTAAGTTACAAAAAGTAGTATTTTATATTAAAAAAAATAATTTAAATCTATAGGTCATGTTTATTGGTCATATTATCAATAATTATAAATCCTTATCAAAATAAGTAAATTTATCGTCTCAAGTGTTTAAAACAAAAGACTTTTCCCTTTTACTGCATATAATATCCCTTTTCCTGCATAAATAGTTAAAGAGGTAATACGCTCACAAATAAGACACTCACAAGAAGGCACTCACAAATAACTGTATTATAGTCAAATTGGCATGCAAATACATACATACACATGCAGTAAAAATATAACCCTTCTTTTGGCAGTCAGGAAATAAATCATAGCAATCAGTACTAACCGAACCACACTCATAATTTCATCACAGGTAAAAAGTTTTACCGCCCAACGAAGTGGGCACGGGTCAGCTAGTAATAAATAAAACAAGAGATTTCTAACTCGCAATACATGCGTATATTGTTTATTTTATTTATTAATATTGTTATTCAATAAACAATCACACATAATGTAATAAACACTTGCTTAAGTTTAAAGTATGTTAAAATTGGCTCAAATTTGCCCTAATAAACTTTTACTACTAATCTTTCATTTAATTATGCCGTTTTCCTGAATTGGCCCTGTTCTTACATACATTTTTGGCGTCATTTACCATTGTTCTTCTCATGCATTCTCCTATTTTATTTTAAGAGTTTACTAATAAACTCTGAAAATAAAATAACATATTTATATATTTTTAAAAGGGTTGCCAACTTTGGAGATTTTAATTCCCTAGTTTTATTTAAATAAAAAAAAACAATGGTTCGTAACGCGTTGTTCGAACCCCCCTCCCGCCCCTGGAATGCATCGTAGCGTTTTACAATGGCACAAGGTTTAGCGCAGAACTATAGTAGGTGGCGAACACAATAGATCAGCAATGGTCGCAGTGTTACAGACTCATAAAAAAAAGATTCTTTATTGCACATTTTAAGAAACAAAAACATACAAAAGGCGGACTTATTGCCTAAAATACAAACACAGTCCCTTAACCACTAGAGCGCTGACGTTTGAATTGTAGTGTCTCTTAGAGAAGGCGAAGAAGAAGATTACATCACAACAAAAATATAGCGTTTCAGGAAAACGACGATTACTCCGAAACTACATAATATACGGATCGTATAAAGAAGACCTGTTTTATGTTCCTAATTTGCTATTAGATAAGTGTAACGTCGTTTTGTAAAGCAAAGTTGTGGTACAGAAAAAAAACTGCCTTGTGCAACATTTCTATGTTTTTTCTGGAAATAAATCACCCTATGCAAGAAATTGTGAATACTTTTATAATAATTATAATATGCTTCATTCAACCTATGACTTCGTTTTACTTATACCCATACAAAAAAAAATATTCGGTGTTGAAAATCAACATGAATATTGAAGTTTTTGGTTTGGTTTGGTTCAATCATAGACTAAAAAATGGCGACTGTATGAAAAATAATGAACCAACGAGTTAACGACAGAGAATCTTCTCCTCTTTTCGCACATACCACAGGCCGTATGATTTATGTGAGGTATCAAGAGTAAATAAATGGAAAACATCGGCCGATCTCGGCTGGGACATATGTCCCCTTTGCTGCTCTACGGTAGTTTCAATTCTGGGATAATTGTCCCGTTTGCTGCTTGAGGGGTTAACCAACCTTCATGGAACTGTAAGAATTTAGGTGCCACGAGATAAAACTAAAAAAAAACCTTTTACATAAATATACAAAAAATATTCATATCAAAAATGCCATTTTATATATATAATTAGGATTGGGAATATTCGCAAGGAGCGGCGGATAGGAGAGGATGGGATGAGACGTAGGATAACAAAGGTAAGGGGGTTAAAGACGCTGCTTTTTCCACATAAAAATCCTTTTTTAGGCAGTCGTGTAATAATGTATGACGATATTGTAAAGTATATGTTTTTTTCACAACTGCATAGCAAATTGGCAACAAACTATTCCCTTTGTCGAGCGCGGCAAATAGGTGGACGCCAAAAAAGTGGTCCTCCCGCCGCGTGAGATTTAGTGTGCTCGATGCAAATCTGTGCCAGATATTGCGGACGTTCGCGGGGCAGTGCTTTATGGGCCGTGGCGGCCCGTAAGCCCCACTGCAGCCGTATCGGCGCACCTCAGGGATCCGCGATTCCTCCCGACACTATTTCCGCGTGCGGCGACCTGTGACATTCGATGCAACTGCCACTGCATTGCGGCCGGGAGTCGACCATATTGATTTTTATGCTCATACATCTCTAGCGTTTTTAATGTCAATCATTTGTTAATGGTATCATTGATTAGATCAAACAAATGTTGTAATCAGATCCTGGTCACGGCACCAATTGAGTTAAGTGAGGAATAAGACAAAATCGCCGCTAAACCAAAACAATATTTGACAGTGTTTTACAGAAGACAATACTTTATACAAGTTTCTAATAAATTATGCCTCTATCATTAATAATAAAGGTAGGAGATGGTTATAAAGAATAATGGAAAATTCAGGACTGTGTGAATACAAAAGTGCATTGTGCATCTATGTTGTCGCCGCTGCGCTGGTGCCACAAAGGAATAAATCACTCGAGAAACACCCTGTTCCTCTTTAATGGGGAGTGCGGGCCCTGATGCCGCGATGCAAATTACTCATAAAATAATGCAGAATGCTTAATGTCACCCCGGAACACACTGTGCGGTCGAGAGAGGTTCTTCGCGCTCGACGAGTAATGCTCTATCTGAATTTGCATTTATTTTGAGTAAACGCTAAAGTGACAGGGATAATGTGACAATAAAGCGGCTTTTTGAATAACTACAACAAATATGAAATCGTAGACTCTCGCGGTTGTCTGACATTATAAATAGTGTGGAATCGAAGACTATCGCAGTTGTTTGACAATATAAATAGGAACGAAATTACCGCGTTAAGTTTGTAGCACCCGACGTTTCGGCGACGTTGCCGCCGCCGCTGTCTAGGGTAGACTGAAAGAGCTGTCGATCCGTTTTTCGGCGGATAGGCTGCATACCGCTGCCGCCACTGCGTAGATTATAACGGTGGTAGGGAGCGGGTTCCGAGCGCGCGAATTTTGGCCTTGCGTTCGGCGGTGGGAACATTTTAAGAAAGGCTTCCGTAGAAGAGAGTTTGTAACCGTCGTCTCTATCGAAGTTCGGGGTTCTTCTTATTTAAATGGCTTCCTGGATCATATGAGGAAATAGAATTGTTCCTTAGATAGCACAATGGCATTTTGAAACTGCAGCCAGTGGTTACTTCTGCTATCCAATATATATTCGCAGATCGCCGATTTTCTCTCTAAGCGTTTTCAACACCTTTGATTTTCTATCAGTCGCGCGGCTATGGGCCGTTTCGTTTGTCCAACGTAGGCTAAACCGCAGATGCATTCGACGTTATACACACCTGAGGTTTGCAGTGGTATTACCTTCTTTACAGGCCTCTAAAAACGAACTATATATTGATCTTTAAGCCGACCCAAAACTTTTGATACTTACGTCGTCTTCGAAATAATCGATTCAATTACAGTAGACGATGAGTCTTTTACAGTTTAGACATTGCAAGGCAATAACCACCTTTACTGAAAAGCAATCGCTAAAGTTTTACTTCAACCAACTGACAAGGAGGTAAAGTATTTTGAACGCGCAATTTTTTTTCGAGATGTCTACGGATATACACATATTGATACCCCCGAGACGATTAAGACCATTTCCAGACTAAAGTGTGTCTATATGTCTCTGTGTGTGTGTATTCCTCCGCGATAGCGCCCAAACGATTCATCCGATTGAGCTGAAATTGGTATGCTGGCATCATTTGGTCATGGCGAGGGTTGATAAGATTTTATCGGTCCACAGAGGGCTCGCGCTCCAATAATTCGTTTGCTTCAATTCCGAAATATTGGACTTAAAGACTTGAACTTCGGTACACAGATTACAATGTTGGACCCTCTGGTTTGGTTTGAATATCTCGTATACAAGCGACGCAAATAATATTAAAATTCCGCCATATTTAATAAAATACCACATAATATTGGACAAAACCATTTTATTACCACGGAAATTACTACAAATACAGTAAGGTCGTGTCGACCACAACAGGCGAACCCGTCACCAAGGCTGGTATAACGATATGTGATCGTTCTTTCAGCCGTGGGATGAACGTGAAGACTTAGAGACAAGACAATCTACAGTCTAGCCCGTTAGAGGCCAACGCCTAACGGCGAGGCACCGTAATAGGTACACAGCGGGCAGCCTCGCCCCCTAACTACCAGCTTTGGTAGGATATCTTCGTCTGGAGTTAACCTTCGGGATACTTCCGTATTCCTGACTGGTTACAGGTCAGAAGTCGCTTACGTGGCCTCTCCCTGCTGTATTACAGTGGTAATTCAATTTGAATTTATCGCGGACCTGGTCATTCCTTGCTCGTAGTGCCACACGTATCGGGTGGTTCAAAGTTATTTCAAGAGTGGCATGACAGCAGGTCAACATCCACCCCTCTGCTTAGGACACAGTATATTTCCATAGTCTCCAGATTCCTTCAGCAATTAGTCAGAATGCACAACCGATTGTCGTCGCCGACCGGTATGCAAACCGTCCAGTAGCGCCGGGATGCAATCCCGCCAGGAGAAACCGGTCCACCAGCTGTGAGGCCTGATACGAGAGGTAGAGTCTTACCCGGGGTAGCCTTCCGCACGAGGAGTCTTCTGAATAGGAGCTGAGTCGTGAGTTAAGCCGATCCGAGAACAAAATGGATCTTTTGGCGCAAGCTGCACGAGACCGTTCGCTTTAAATACAGTACGAAAACGGCGGGGGGGAAGGGGTGTTGTCTAGTTGTTGGGAAAATTGTTGGGGTGATACAAACGATTTTTGTCCATGCGACCGGATGTGGATTGGTATTATAGTACGGGCCAAAGGAACGTTCCGGTGAGGCAATAAATCATTAGGCCGGCCCCGCCCCTTTTACTACCTGCTTGTAGGGATGCGTGTCGTAACCTTCGCAGATTATCTATCAGATTATTATATTATTGAGATTGAGCAGCGAAACTTTTGTTGGGTCACTTTTCAGTTCGTCAGAAAAAGACAAAATGTTATTATTTATTTATTTATTTATTTGTGTTTTATAGCAAACTTACAGATATGTATAAGGCTAGTTATGTATAAGGCTCTGAGACTGCATTTTAATATCACTCTTCCACTTCAATAGCTCCAGGTTAGAAAATATGGTCTCCATTGCTCAACTGATAGGCAAGTAATGATGTTTTATCCGCGCAGCATTTTATAATATACATATGTGGGACTCATTATTACAAAATGCCAGGATAACATTTTACTAATGACTGTTTAGAAATTAATAATGACCTATGATATGCCATGCTATGATAACCAGTTATCTATCAAGTACTCATTTATTAACTCACATCACATAATTAGGTCATTTTTTAATTACTCTAATTCTTAAAATAATAAATATAGCAATAATAAATATAGCGGTACTATAATAAATGCAGATGTATAATACTGTTTCATCGAGCAAGCGTAATTTATCGATAAGCAATATCGACGTTAGCTGCATCCTTGTTGACAGCTCGGTTTATTACCCCATCGGAACGTTTTACCATAGTATGTCTATTGGAAGGTCTGTGCATATAGAGCCTTGTTCTTCAGGGGTGTGAATTGTTGACAAAGCATCGCGATATATAGGATGGTTGGTCGAAAAGCGTTTTGTTACTAAACGAAAGCCTTTCGTCCAGCCACCAATTAACGTTCGTCTCTTTTGCGCTGATATTTCGTCAAACAACAATTTGGCGACCCGAACGTTAAACGGGATACACTAGGGCAGCGGTCGGCATTGATTTATAGGTTATTAGATTGCCTAACTCAATAGTACGATTTGGCAATCCTTCTGTGCCGGAAAAATGCAGGTGTCGCTGATAGCATTTATGGTGAAACTAATAGTAATTTATTTGGTCACCTATGATAACATTGACAATGGACCATTTATAATATAGCGTATTACAGTAGTCAAAGTCGTTCTACGATTAGGTGACTAAGATTTTACTACAAACAATGCCGAATATAGATGACTATCAACGAAAAAATTTTTTTTTTAATTTTAACTTTGATGTTTTTATTTTTGTTTTTTTTTTATAATACTTGAGCATCCGGTCATCTACCAATCCGCCAAAACTATGAATCCGCCTGCCGCCGAGCGTTCAGAAGGCGATGTAAATAAACATTAAACAGCTGATATTGTCACCGCGAACTTTGAATAATAATATCTCTGAATGTATAATTAATTTTGGCATGGATACCTAACAAAAGTTGTTCAAAAAACAAACTCATTTAGATTTTTTTTGACAAAAAAAAAAAAAAAAACAAAATAAAATAATATATATAACCTCAAATGTTATTTATATCGGATTCAAAAGCTTTCATAGAAATACTAGTCACAAGGTATATTAGACCTTTTTGGACATTTTTATTTATATAGATTGTAAGTTTAAAAAAATAAAAAAAATATTTCTCTTATGCCTATTTGTATGTATGTTTTTATTGTGTATATTTAATTACATAATGAGATGTTCAATGCCTGCAGTCTTACATTTAGAAAGTATACACTGAATTTATTTTTAAACAATAAGGAATATATTTTTTATTCTATTTTTAAATTACAAATGTCAGTTTAAAAATATTTAAAATAATACTAAGCTATAATACCAGTTTTGTAGAAATATAATACTATAATACCAGTTTTCCAGTATAACCATGTCATAAATCGTTTTGATGTATCACAAAAGCTTCTCGCGGAATATTCGCAGTTCATCAAAACGTACACCGAAAAACAACCTCGCGTTTGCCAAACCACACTGTAGCGCCGCCCTCAGCCGGAATAATTACCGAACCCATTTCCGGTATCGTCATTTCCCCTATTTTCCATTTGCCTTTGAGATGAGCACGCCAGGGATAGCGAAATGCGTATTTTACGGAGGGAGCGAGGCGTCAATTCTGCCAGCTCTCCTATTTGATTGGATATTCCACTGCACTCGTATACAAATGAAATAGTTATGGCATGTATTAATATTTATATTTTTAAATTGAGTTTACAATGTGCGGGCTGGCAACTCTGATTTGTTTGACAGGTCGTTATAACCAACGAGATTTTGCCAAATGTAAACGGAAAACGACCGGGATTCCGAGCGTCCCTTTATACGTGATTTTTGTTATATTTAATTTAATTAATTTAACAACGTATTTACAATTCACATGTATCACTAATAACAATTATTTATATTTTTAATAAATGAACACGGCCAATATGATTGTATGAGAATGTATGTACTGCTGCTGCCCAACAAGTGCCAGGACTTGTTCCAAGGCAGTGAGCTCTCTAGTTTTTATATTCACATATATTCGGCAATTTAAAAAAGAAAAAAGAAATATATATACACTACTGTGAAAAAGTCTTCGAACAGTTACCCACAAAATAAAAGAGGTGTCGTATTTTTGAAAGTAACTAAGTGAGCCCATTCCTTTTTTTGTCGGGCTTGTTCATTCATCGGAGAAGTCATAAAACTTTATTAGACATTTCTGTAACCTACCTGGGTTGGGAAACAATTAGAAGAGTGGACAATGGTTAAATTTTCACAAAATGTCGTTCTCGTCTTTACCTGAAAAATTGGTGGTATTTAATACTAATGTTATTTTTGAGTAGTTGCATATTGAGCACGTCGCAAAACGGTTATTGTGAAATGGTTTTTGATTCTCTCTACGAATATAAAAAAAAAATAATAACGAAATACAGTCATTTAACCCTGCCGCGGAAAATTGTTTATATTGCTGTTGACCTGTGAACTCTTGTAATATATTTTATTAAAATGAATAAAATTAGTGCAATGGATCGACAAAAAAATATTACTCACCATAAAGAAGGACATTCAGTGCGAAAAATCCGACAACTGTACTGCTTTAGTAATTCATGTACCCGTCTGAATACAGTCTCTCATGAATTCTGACCAAGGGTCCAACCCCATTCACCGAAAAATACCCCTAAACCATAACAGAGCCTCCCCCGTGCTTAAGTGTTGCAGCCAAATACTTGTCTTTATATTGTTCTCCGTGGCATCTGCGGACGAATTGGCGGCGATTAGATCTAAAATAATTGAATTTTGACTTGTCTGTCCAGAGGACTCTTTTCCACTGCCCATGGTCCAAGTTTTATGTTCTTGGGCAAATTTTAATCGTCTCTGACGATTATTCTTACGATGTAATGATTTCCACTTGGTCACACACCCTCGAAGATTATTTTTCAGCAGGACTTTTCGAACCGCCGATAGGGTCACCAAAACGCCGCAAGACTCATTAAGATCCTGGGCCAGATCACGGCTTGAGTTTTTTTTTGACCTCAAGGATGAGACCAGTTTATAGTGCTCTGATTATTCATCAATCTTTTTAGGTCTTTCACTCCTCGGACAGTCTTCGATTTGGCCGGTACTTTTTAATTTTTTGATCACATTATAGATTCCACAAACAGATTTTCCAGTCAGTTGTTGGATTTTTCGCACTGAATGTCCTTCTTTATGGTGAATAATACTTTTTTGTCGATCCATTGCACTAATTTTAGTCATTTTAATAAAATATATTAAAAGAGTTCACAGGTCAACAGCAATACAAACAATTTTCCGCGGCAGGGTTAAATGACTGGGCGTTTGGTAACGCGGTAGAATCAAATTATTTCTTTTTGTAGTGAAATGAACATGGGTATCTAATTGTATCGGCAGCTTAATTATGTTTTTGTATAATTTTTTGAAAGCATTCTGCACGTATAAAGATGGAAGGGTGAGAATTTTAGGCCCTCTGAAATGATTGACTACGGTGATGTTTGTTATATAGATGCCAGTGAGGTTATTTTGAATAAGCTGGAGCGTCTGCAAAATATCTTACTCAGGTATGTTTTCAATTTGCGAAAGTTCGACCACATTAATATGTAGATTACAATGTGTAATGTAACATACCTGATCATATACATACGTTGTTTTTTCCAATTTTGTTTTGATACTTCCTATTGTGTGATTATTTTTTGTATAAAGTGCTTGATGACTATTAATATTCTTATAATAATCTATTTTATATGTATACTCATGTACATGGATTCAGCTCTATTTTTTTATTTTTTTATTTTGTTGTCTGCCGTGTAAAGCCGACTTTAGTCAACGCTATTGTCGAATTAATATTTATGCTTTAATCGTTTTATATCTACATTTAAACTGACGAATTCTAATATGCGATAATTAGCTTTAATTCATAATTCATGCTTTTATTGTATATTCTGAATAAATAAATTGAATACTGAATACTGAATACTGAATACTGAATATTAGCTGCTTTCGTGACCAACTTCACTGGCTTCCTATTCGCGATCGAAGAAATTTGCAAACGTTGTCGCTACTCTACAACATACTCAATAACCCCACTTCACCCTCCTATCTCAAGGAGAATTTCCATCCTTTGGAAGGCCACGGTCTTCCACTTCAATCAAGCCGGGATAACACACTAGCTGTGTTACACGCACTCTTTTACAGTCCATTCTGCTCGTTTATGGAATCAGCTCCCTCACTCTATCAGGCATGCACCTTCGTTGCATACTTTCAAAAAGTTGTTGAAGAAACATTTTTTTTTACACAGCCACTAACCAAATACCTAACCTTGACCTCTCCTTTATCCTTCTCTGGGCATGCTTAGCATAAGTTACTGACATATATTTGTATAAGTTTATTTTAAATTTAACTTTACTACTTTTTTGTGTATTGTACTGTGAAAATTGGGAATTATTTTATCAAATGGTTGACTGTAAGATATCGCTATAGCGATAAGTCCGCCATTTGTGCATAAATTGTATTTTTTATAAATAATATTCATAACTTATTATAATATTCATTAAGTTATTATAAATAGGATAGAAAACGTATTTACCGCCGCGCGTGAAATTTGTAGCACCCGACATTTCGGTGACGTTGCAGCCGCCGTTGTCAAGGATAGACTATATTGGATAGCGGAAGTAACCACTGGATACAGTTTCAAAATCCCATTGTGCTATCCAAGGAACAATTCTACTTTCCTCGCATGATTAGGGAAGCCATTGAAATAAGAAAAACCCCGATTACGATGGTTACAAACTCTCTTCTACGTGGAACGCTCTTCTTAAAATGTTCCCGCCGCCGAACGCCGAACGCAAAGACGTAAGACAGGATACAGTGAGTGTTGTGTGCAAGACGGATTTTAAAAATTCGCGCGCTCCGAGCCCGGCCCCCCATCACCGTTATAACCTACGCAGTGGCTGCAGCGGCATGCGGCCTACCCGCAAAACAACGGATTGACACCTCTTCAGTCTACCCTTGACAACGGCGGCTGCAACGTCACCGAAACGTCGGGTGCTACAAATTTCACGCGGTAAATTCGTTTTCTATCCTTTTTATAATGTCAAACAACCGCGATAGTCTTCGATTTTATATTCATTAAGTTATGTTTTTATAGCACAATAAAGTTATTCTTTTCTATTCTATTTATTCAACACCACGTTATTCTTGGGCAGGTATTCCGGCTGAATGGATTGTGTGGTCTAGGGAAGCAGACCGTGACACGTCGAAACTTATCAAATATTGGCCAAAGCAGCAATGTTTGCAGGCACTCAATCGTGTGCATTTCCACGCCACCATGCCATTAAAATATCTTTACGCATGGGGGCTTTAGCCAAGGTGAAATTCTGTACTTAGTTATAGGGGCTTTCTCACGCCCGGAATTCGCCACTGCGAGGTAAAAAACGACCGTGGTTATAGTCTAACGGGCCCATGATGAGTTGGCCACGATGACCCATGTGTTCAGGGTCGGTCACACTCACGGGTCAACACCCATCCGATGGCCTCCACGCATGGGGTGCGAACCTGGGTAGGACACTGGGTCAACCAGTCTCCCCTGGGAATCAAACCTCTGGCGCCCCTGGACGGTCTGCACACCGTGCGGCGCAAGCCAATCGATTGTGCTCTCCGACTAACAGTCGGGGGAGTCTGGGAACTGTATTGTTTCCTATAGAGCGGGGGTGGTTACGTACCTTATGGCGACTGCTCTTAAATTGACCATTGGCCATCCGATCCCGTGTAAGAGGCGGGCAAAGGACGCCTTGGTCCGCGATAGATTCGGTGCACTCCGTTTCACCGCTTCATAAGGGAGAGGACCGCGCAAGCGACCTCGAACGCGGGCGCGAGTATCTCGAGCCCGCCGGGTTTATTCCTGGCTAACTCGCGGTAAGGCGTTGGACTCTCACGGGTTGTGACGTAGCTGGACGTAGGATTGTACTGTCCAAAGTCTTCTACGTTCACTGCAGGGCGACAGAACGACTAATCGTTAAAACGTCCTGTGGTGACGGGCTCGCCCGTTGTAGTCGACACCGCAAGAAGATGTGGTTATAGTCTGACCAAGCAATCTTGGCACAGAAGACATTCCATAGACGGTTGAAAGGTAAAGGACTAACGAGTAGAGTTGCCAGATGTGTTTATTTTTTGTTTGGGGCTATTCTAAGGTCTATATGAGCCTTGTAACACTGCGACCATTGCTGATCTATTGCGTTCGCCACCTGCTATAGTTCTGCGCTAAGCCTCGTGTCATTTAAGAACCGCAACAGGCTTTTGGCGCCAGATTGTTTTACCTCCTCAGGTTTGGAGGTAATGACTACCCAAGTTGGTGTATATTTTACGCATCTGCGCGTCACACTTGCACATGAGGTGCAGGGAAGTTTCCTCTACCACTTAGCAGAGCCAGCACATTTTCATGTCCCAAAGCTTAATGTTGTACATGTGTTTGTTCAGGCCACAATGCCCAGTATGCGTAGATTGTTCCTATTTAGCGATAAGGCCTCACGGGCTAAAACCCGATAAGTTACGGGATCTCCGGGGTCACAGTGTACCGCAGTATTAAGACAACATATTTTAGCAGTATTAAGACAACAATTTTGATCAACCTTAACCCGTCTGAATCATGTCGTGGTCACTTCAAAAATCTCAGTATTCTCATGCTTACATCTTTATATATATTTGAATGCATAAACTTGAAGACCCAAAAGGAACTTCACTCTCATTTCACCAGAGGTAGGCACAATTTAATACTACCCTGTCCATCTTTGGAATTATTCAAAAAGTACCTATCCAAATTACGTTGGAATGGTGTGTTACAATAAACTGCCTGAAAATATTAAAATTATATGTAGAAACTGGAAAATTGCCCAGTTTAAATCGAAATTAAAGGCTGCCTTATTGAGAGAGAATTGTATGTATAATGTCAACGAATTATAACTAGACTTCGAATTATAACTAGACCCGTGCCCACTTCGTTGGGCGGTAAAACTTTTTACTTGTGATGAAATTATGAGTGTGGTTCTGTTAGTACTGAGTGCTATAATTTATTTCCTGCCTGCCAAAAATAGGGTTATATTTTTACTGCATATGTATGTATGTATTTGCATGCCAATTTGACTATATTACCGTTACTTGTGAGTGTCTTATCTCTTTAACCATTTATGCAGTAAAAGGGAAAAGTCTTTTGTTTTAAACACTTAAGACGATAAGTTTACTTATTTGGATATGAATTCATAATTGTTGATAATATGGCCAATAAACATGGCCTAACGATTGAAATTATTTTTTTAATATAAAAAACTACTTTTGTGACTTAAATATAAAATTTAGACATATGCTGTTTCTGACTTTTTTGTAGGCATTACCAAGCTCTACAACTTTTCTATAGAACTTAAACATATATCTCTCATTTCGTTGGAAACGTTTTCGTTCGACCGTTTTTTCTCCGACTTACTTTGCAAATCCGACTACCACGAAAAAGTCTTTTCATTTTTCGGATTAATATGTAGCCTATGCCACTCACAAATAACGTGGCTTTCTACTGGTAAAAGAGTTTTCAAAATCGGTTCAGTAGATCCAGAGATTACTTCTTACAACCTCACAAACTTTACCTCTTTATAATTTTAGTATAAATGACTGACAATTTCCATGTCGATTTTATTTATTGAACTTGACAATTTTACCACTTTATTGACTATTACATTATTATCATTATTTCAAATTGCTTCCGATAATCAATTGTATTTATTATTTTTTTTTTTTATTTATTTAAATAAGCCAGTTGGTAGGAATCCCTACTCTTGGTATAGTCAAGTTGAGTAACTGGTATTATACCTTATGTGGTATAATATTTTTTTTAAATATCGACCATTATTTTTTTATTGTAAAACAATTAATTTTTCAATTTAAAATAAAGATTTAAGATCTTTTAAAAATAATTGGAGCTGCTAAAATACTGCAGATAGTCAAAGTATAAAAACGAAGAGTCGGTTATAAAACAGTAAAATTAAGATTATAAAAAATATGAAATTAAATCAATAACAATGTCGCAATAGAAATGGTCAATATATTTTTTTATATTATAATCCATCTTTGATAATCAATGCTTGTAATGTAAATAGTAATGTAAATAATCAAATTTATAAAATTTAAAAAAAAAAACAAAAATAAGAAAAGATTGTAATATAAATAATTATAGAAGGTTAGGAAAATCAATACTCTCAAAGTCCTTAACAGAATACATTGGGTTCTTAATATATATCCTTATTATAATAAGTATAATATTAAATGGTCCTATATTGCTTATATATCGTATCATACTCAAGGGGTTAATATTATATTTCATGATAACCTTTAGTTTTATGTATCTAAAACAAGTATTATGAATTGTGTGGTGAGTCTCTTAAGAAACATTTAGTATCATAGTTATTTTAACACAAAGCGGCTATATAAAATATTGTGTCTAAACAACTATGTAAAATGATTTGTAGGCAATACATGATTTAATTTGATTTATATATTTTTTAACTGCTAGGTTTACTGGAAGTCAGATAATAGCTTAAAATTAGTAAAAAAAAAGTGGCATCGAATGTTAAATAAACAGGAATATCTATTTTTTACGCGACTGCCCAACAAAAAAGGAGTTTAGTGTGTTCAAGTTTCAATTATGTTTGTTTCAACAAGTATGTTTTCCGATTCTTTATTCCCCCATAACTTCCAAACTCTCCAAACGATTTAGAAGTATGTAGTATCGTTAGGATCGGTAATTTATGAATACGTTAACTGTCTAAATATCGTCCAAATGTCTAAACGTCCAAATCTCCAAATGTCAATATATTAACATAAATATATCGTGTTATTTTTATATAAATATATCGCTTAATCAATCAAATATATTTTTTCAGTAGCTTGATTGGATTGTATTACGTCTTTACGTTCACTGCATGGGAGACAGAATGGCACGGTGTCGTTATAACTCCTTGGGGTGGCGGGTTCGCCCGTTGTAACTGACACGCCTCCTCCAGTTAGTATAACGCTATCATAAATATTTTTATTACATTCGCATAAGAAGACGTGTAAAGAGCAATAATAGGAATCACATTCGAGTGATAATCGATAGTCTTCCATATTTTATTCTCGCTTCCTCTCTTTATTATCCATGATAGAGCCTTCTGTTCTTGAATAATTTAATAGTGTTTCATGCTGTGTTCAACTCGGCTATATCCGCCTTAGGGTTGGTATAGCGGCATTTTAACCCTTTACGGCGCAAGGACTATTTTTATATTTTTTTATTGCCAATAGGTGCTTTTGTGACTTAAATATAAAAGCTAGACATATGCTGTCGCTGACGTTTTTATAGGCATTATCAAGCTCTACAACTTTTCTCTAGACCTTAATCATATATTTCTCATCGTTATTTGAATCAAATTTGCACACCGTCTGCAGTTTGATCCAACTTGAAAGATAGGATAGCTTACATCTTCATTTATAGTCGCAATATTATTTTAAGGCAGCGTTAGTTAGAAACGTTTTCGTTCGACCGTTTTTTCTCCGACTTACTTTCCAAATCCGACTACCACGAAAAAATCTTTTCATTTTTCGGATTAATATATAGCCTATGACACTCACAAATAATGTGGCTTTCTAATGGTAAAAGAATTTTCAAAATCGGTTGAGTAGATCCAGAGATTACTTCCTACAACCTCACAAACTTTACCTCTTTATAATATTAAGTATATAAGTATAGATAACAGATTCGAATGAAATAAAAAAAGATAGTACATTAAAAATACTGCGTTAATATTAAAATGTAAATTAGCAATGAAGGATACAGTAATTTATATATTTTCGGATAGGATACAGTCACGATGCGTTTAGAACGCTGTCTATTGCGCTACTGAACATAACAGAAGGTTAATAAATACTAGGAACTATGAATGCCACCTAGACGTTGAAATTCTAGCTGCCAAAACGTAGTACGGCATTGAGAAATCTAATAACATATAAAATCAATGGTTACGGTTTGGTTTTATACGCGCTTGACGTCAAAAATGACGTCTCCTTAGACATGCTTGTTATAAAACGGGATTGCCATGCTAAACTTGTCTATAATTAAGGGGCAGTTCATAACTGCTCTTAACTCGTTTATTGGTCGCGATCTCACATCTCGGTTACGGGTCGGCTATACCAGGTTTTACTGTAACGGAGTTTAAATATGGTACACGGTTGCTACGATATTTGAAGGGTACAGCAAAAGAAACGTGCATTGTCAGTAAAACAAGTGACCCATGTGTTCAGGGTCAGTCACACTCACGGGTCAACACCCATCCGACGGCCTCCACGCACGGGGTGCGAACCTGGGTAGGACTCTGGCCAGCGAACCAGTTTCCCCTGGGAATCAAACCTCTGGCGCTCCTGGACGGTCTGCGCACCGTGCGGCGCAAGCCAATGGATTGTGCACTCTGACTATAACAACTTGCGGTGTCAACTACAACTGGCGAGCCCGTCACCACAGGACGTTTTAACGATTTTCTCGTTCTGTCGCCCTGCAGTGAACGTAGAAAACTTTATTTTTTCCTATAGAGCGGGGGTGGTTGCGTACCTTACGGCGACTGCTCTTGAAATGACCATTGGCCATCCGATCCCGGTTCAGAGCCGGGCAAAGGACGCCTTGGTCCGCGATAGATTCGGTATACACCGTTTCACCGCTTCGTAAGGAAGAGGACCGCGCAAGCGACCTCGAACTCGGAACCAATCGAGAGACCGGAGAAATCTGGTCACAATTGGAAGTAAGGGCGCGAGTGTCTCGAGCCGCCGGGTTTAGTCCTGGCTATCTCGCGGTAAGGCGGTCGATAGAACGACTAATCGTTAAAACTTCCTGTGGTGACGGGCTCGCCCGTTGTAGTCGACACCTCAAGATGTCAGTAAAACATTATTTTTCATGTCTTAACTCCTTATTTTATTTCCTTATTGTAATTATTTTATTGACAATGACACAAACTAGTATTACCAAAATAAACTGTTTTAAATGAAATTATATAAGTTTTACTTAAAAGTAAGTATTTATTCACTAATCACAAACATATTAACTCAACCCCCTTTCCGAAAGGGTAAAAACGTGCACTGTCAGTGTTGTCGTATAAAAAATACGGGTTATAAATAGGAGAGAAAACGAATTTACCGCGGTAAATTCGTTTTCTATCCTATTTATAATGTCAAACAACCGCGATAGTCTTCGATTTTATAAAACAGGGTTGTCGTCCATCTGCAATCCAATTTTTTGAGCAATCCAATTCTTTTAAATGGGAATAACATTATTATTTAAATTTCAGGTACATCATTTTAGTTTTTATTGTTTAAGAGCCGTATTACAAAATAGCGTAGGTATTCTTTTAAAATGAGTTGAAAAAATGAACGCATTTTTTTTTGGATGTAACTATAAAAGATAGGATAAATAAATAAATAACTATTCAACCCTGGGAGAAAAACCGCGGCACTGAGCGCTCTTCTCTTGCGCAAGCAAATATATACACAATTTCTAATTGTTAAGCTATTGCATAGCTTTTATCGCGGGCCTAGCAGCGCGGCGACCGAATGAAGAAATTTCTTAACGAAAATTAATGATTTTAAACTGATAATTACATCTAAACGAGTACTGCTTACGATTCGAAAAAAATATATGTTAAACAAGAACATTTTTCTAATATTCTTAGCTTTGCATACTTTTAAATATTACATAGTGTAATTAATTTGTGAAATTAGGTCTAACCGAAAACAAAAACGACTACTACGCAAATACTATCTGGTGTATTATTATGAAACCTGCACCATTTTAAAGATAATGTAATTATCTATCTTTTTATCTACGTTTTTTTTCGAATAATGCGTTTTTTTGCTTTATCGAATAAAAAATTCGTGCGCGGCGCTCTATCGGAAGACGTTTAAATTATTCCGATAGAGAGCAGTTATCTGATATCAGAAAAAATAAAATAAATAAATAATTATAATTGCATACGTTGTTAAAAATGCTATGCAATAGCTTTACCGCGGCAGTCCCCGAGTGCCACACGTATTTTTTTTTGCAGTGTTTTCTCCTTTCTAATGACAATAATTTATATTATGTCGTATTGCTAAAAGAGTGAACTTTAATATAGTATAAGTATTATATAAGAATCTTATTTTATTTCTGAGAAAATTAGAATGATACAGGAAGATTTTTTTTTAATTTTGTGTAATTGTAAGTAATGCATACCTTGGATATGTGGTCAAAAAACGAAAATATAAAGGCGTAGTGTACATCAAAAATACATGACGGACATTAAAAAAAAATAGTATACGGTTTTCGTTGTAGTGATATTACTGTATTAGGAGCTCAAAGTTTGCCTTCCGAGCGTTTTACGAATAACGACTTTCGGAAAATGGGCTGAATAAGTAAATAATATTCGTTACATCTAAAATTAAAGGCCGCTATGGTCAACATCAAGAAATGGTCCAGGTAATTCAGTAATTAAAGTTTGTAGAAATCTCTTTATTTCTTGGAATTAGAACGCCAAAAATCCACTTTTCTTGCCTTTCTGGAAAAAATATGTGAACGGGCTCTTAATAATAACATTATTAATGTAATATTTATTAAGTAGATTACAATGTTTAACGTAACACACCTGACCATATACATACGTTGTTTTTTTCCAATTCTGATTTGATACTTTCTATTGTGTGATTATTTTTTGTATAGTTTCATATATTTTTTGTATATGACTATTTATATTCTTATAATAATTATTTATTTTATTTCTATACTCATGTACATGGATTCAGCTCTATTTATTAATTTTATTTGTCTGCCGTGTAAAGACGACTTTACTCAACGCTATTGTCAAAATAATATTTCTGCTTCAATAGTTTTATATTTACATATACATGTAATATGCGATAATTTGCTTTAATTGATAATTCATGCTTTTATTGTATATTTTGAATCAATAAATTGAATAAATTGAATACTGAATACTGAATACTAATGTTTACTTTGTTTTAAATATACGAGTATATATTTTAATTTAAAACAATAATATTTACATGCATTTTTAGACATCTTTCGGCGAGCCACCGATTGATCAACTCCCGCTCTAGTAAACGCAATTTCTAAGACTTTTTATTTCTATCTATTGCAGGTTGGTGTTTTGAAGTTTTATAAAACGCAGAGTTTATTGAACTGGTGAGTTTGATACTTTTTAATATCTGTTGACAAAATATAATACTGTGATTCTCACTTATCCTACCTAGTACACCATAGACAAATGTAAATAGTAGACCAACTTCGTATATATTTTTATTGTTAAGCTATTGCATAGCTTTTATCGCGGGCCTAGGCCAGCGCGGCGACCGAATGAAGAAATTTCTTAACGAAAATTAATGATACTAAACTGATAATTACGTCTAAACGAGTACTGCCTACGATTCGAAAAAAATATATGTTAAACAAGAACATTTTCCTAATATTCTTCAATTTGAATATTTTAGATTTTGTTTATATTACATAGTGTAATTAATTTGTGAAATTAGGTCTAACCGAACACAAAAACGACTACTACGCAAATACTATCTGGCGTATTATTATGAAACTTGCACCATTTTAAACTTAATTTAATTATCTATCTTTTTATCTACGATTTTTTTCGAATAATCCGTTTTTTTTGCTTTATCGAATAAAAAATTCGTGCGCGGCGCTCTATCGGAAGACGTTTAAATTATTCCGAATCATTTGCTTCCGCAGCCGCAAATAATTCGGAATAATTTCAACGTTTACCGATAGAGCGCAGTTATCTGATAACAGAAAAAATAAAATAAATAAATAATTATACTTGCATAAGTTGTTAAAAATGCTATGCAATAGCTTTACCGCGGCCGTCCCCGAGTGCCACACGTATTTTTATTTCTTTCATTTATTCCGATTGCTCATTTATCAAAAAAAAATAGGTA
Organism: Micropterix aruncella; assembly: GCA_944548615.1. Taxonomy (NCBI): domain Eukaryota; kingdom Metazoa; phylum Arthropoda; class Insecta; order Lepidoptera; family Micropterigidae; genus Micropterix; species Micropterix aruncella. The sequence goes on along the minus strand of OX155978.1, from coordinate 14,714,200 downwards.
AATATATAAATTAGTGACTAATGTAAAATATATACCTACGAAAATATTTAAATATATAAATGAGTAAATAAATAAGTTTATATAAATAAATAAAGAAATAAATTAAGTAGGTTAAATAGGTTCCTTAATATGCATATCGATGGCTTGATTTGCAAAAGTGCTAACTCCATTTGAGACAACTTTACAGGTTTCCAACTTACAGATGAGGAAAATTGCTACATTTAAAAATACATATACATACGTTGTTTTTTTCCAATTCTGTTTTGATATTACTAATGTGATTTGAAGGTAAATAATATTTTAACTGGTATATTAGTGTCCTGTTTTTCGTTGATCGTATTATCCACAGTGTTTACTGTATGTACATAATATAGACGCTGAGATGAATCTCGGGTGGCATTTGTGTCTAAGCTCATGAAATTTAAGGTGAGCACGTCTACGACATAACTAAATACAAACTGCATACAAACAATCGGCCAACCTCCTCTCTCTCTCTCTCTTTAAACTGGTCAATAAGGGCTCTTGAGCTATAAAGAGAATACGTTAAAGCCATGAAGGCTCTAAAGACAAAGTAGAAAAGGTACGCAGTAAAATAATTTAGCCGCATTTGGATCTAAGCCCATGAAATTCAACGTCTACGCCATAGCCACATACAAACAATTCTGTTCGGTTAACGTTCTCCCTCACTCATTAACTCGGTCAATAATCAAGGGTTCATGAGTTATGAAGAGGACACATTTAAGCCATGAAGGCTTTAAAGACAAAGTAGGAGCAATACTTAGAAAGGGTACGCAGTAAACGAATTTGGCGCATTTGGGTCTAAGCCCATGAAATTCAAGGTGAGCAAGAGTTCATGAGCTATAAAGAGGATACGTTAAAGCCATGAAGGCTCTAAAGAAGACTCAAAGTAAGACTTAGAGCGGGTACACAGTAAAATAAATATCTGATTCTGTGATATTAGGTATGCCGCTTGTTAGGGCGAAATTGGCCTCTGGGAATTTGTACAGAGAGCGTGTTTCTCTTTGTGAATTAAAAAAAGAAGAGGAAGTCGACCGGCGAGACTGGAATCCGAAATTCGAGCAGGTGCTACCGCCGCTCTAGTGACGTCTTTAATTTTTGAACGAATATCGTTCCATATTATTAACAAGTATGAACCATATTATTAACAAGTAAATATATTAAATGAAGTAAAACACACGACTGCCCTTACAAAAAGTGAACTAATGTATTTATAATTATTTGGTAAACGTTTTTTATAAAATATTTGTGGCTTATGTATTTATCCATATAGAAACATAATATGTATATATTTTCGGAATGGACTCAATCACACCTTTCATTTGACCAAAGTCAAATTAAATATTTATGTTAATTTATTGACATTTAGGGATTTGGTGTTTTAGGCAACTATTTTTATTTTTATTTTTTATTTTTTAAGCTATTGCATAGCTTTTATCGCGGGCCTAGGCCAGCGCGGCGACCGAATGAAGAAATTTCTTAACGAAAATTAATGATTTTAAACTGATAATTACGTCTAAACGAGTACTGCTTACGATTCAAAAAAAATATTTGTTAAATAAGAACATTTTCCTAATATTCTTAGCTTTGAATATTTTAGATTTTGTTTATATTACATAGTGTAATTAATTTGTGAAATTAGGTCTAACCGAACACAAAAACGACTACTACGCAAATACTTTCTAGCGTATTATTATGAAACCTGCACCATTTTAAAGATAATTTAATTATCTACCTTTTTATCTACGATTTTTTTCGAATAATCCGTTTTTTATTTGCTTTATCGAATAAAAAAATCGTGCGCGGTGCTTTTCGGAAGACGTTTAAATTATTCCGAATCATTTGCTTTCGCCGCCGCAAATGATTCGGAATAATTTCAACGTTTTCCGATAGAGCGCAGTTATAAGTTGTTAAAAATGCTATGAAATAGCTTTACCGCGGCAGTCCCCGAGTGCCACACGTATTTTTTATTTTATAAAATAAACCAGTTGGTAGGTATCCCTACTCTTGGCATAGTCAAATTCTTTATACATGATAATATGTTATGCCTTATGTGGTATAATATTTTTTTATACAGATTGACTATTTTTTAAACGAAAAAAAAAACAATTAATAAATAAATTTACAATAATTTTATATGGTCTATAACGAATTTCGTTAAATTTATATCTTTGTTTTAAATTTCCTTTCTATGGCACCTTTTTTGTTTTATAAAATGTTTATCAAGGTTTGTTTCTTGGCTGAAACAAATGCCTATTAATTTCGCTAGATGTCCATAGTGGGTGAAATATTCTATTTAATTGTTGACAGACAGCTGGGGGTACTTTCGGGAGAGGACAAGAGCGCTTAATCGAATGATACGTGTGGGCTGCGGCATTTTAAATATAAAAATCAGTTTCGGCAAAAAATCGGTGTTAAACCTTGTTAAAAATTTTACTGCGGAGTTAGTGCCAGTTCTCCCGTTGTTCGTGAAAAAGTCCAGGAATATCTGTGAGTTGTTTATCCGTTTTTTCCATATTTTTGAGTAGTGCGAAATTTCGAGCGGTCACTCATGTAATTTTGGGTGATTTCGCAGGGCATTTATCTTGGGCTGGAGAACAGCTCTATGATCCTTGAGCTCTGCCTTCGACCAGCCATTTGACTCCCAGGCCCGGCTTTTTCGCAGTAGGTTTTGGGCCGAGGGAACTGAATTTCCGCGACGAAGTCCGGTATTACGCTGTCGGAAGTAGAACCCGTATTTGTTGTATATTTTTTCGTATTGCTGCCAACCATTCCGGAAGTTGCCGTTTTTTTGTAATATGTACACTTTTGGTCTTCTAGTATGTGCACTAGGCCTCGTATAAATAATGTTTTTTTAATAAATACCAGAAAGAAACACTGATTGATTTTAATTTACCTTCTCACGACCCGTGTATTTGATTGTCTTTTTGCTCAAGCTAGCTTATAGTCTTTCCGGCGCCCAATTCTAAATTTATATTGTTTTTTGATATTGTAACCCTTGCAGTTATCCTGCAAGAAGGCTACATAAATGGCGCCCAACGTGGGGCCAGAAAATCAGTTTTTCCTTCTTTTTTATTATAATTTGTAAACTTGCTTTGTAGTTTTTAAATCAAAACGTTATGCTATTTTCTTCCTTAATTTTTCTGTTATATATTTTTCGGAAAAATCGTTTTACGGTAACAATAAATGCATTGGTATGTTTAATTATATATAAATGTCATTGTTTATAAATGCATACAATTGTATACATTGTATTTAGATGCCTTTCGAATGGTATTCTGTAAGTTACCATATGTATTATGATGTAACATTTTTACTATACTTTTGTTTGTTTATGGATATGTGCTTTTTAGAAAATGTGTCCTAATTAATATAACATTGCAATAATTGCTCGATACATTTCATTTTGTTTGCATATTTGCAAATTGTTTTTTTGGCCTTTTTTTTGCACATCATCTTTTAAGTGGTTTTTTGTTTTGTCTTTCTTATTGTGTCTTTGATTATATAATTTTATTTTTAATTTAATCAATATGTCGATCCCTTTGATATCATTTTCCCTTTTAGATAAATCTGAACTAGAATATGAGGTTTTGATCAGAGGCGAGAAACCTGAACTTACTGTGCCTTTACTTAGGAAACAGATGGCTTTACTCTCGAAGTCACATCCCATAGGTTCTATTAAAAATACCGTCTTCGCGGTGGATTCAGAACTCGAGATTTGCTCCTCAAAACTAGCTGCGTTGGTAAAAGAAGAGTCCGCCGAATCTGATAGTAAGCTTGTTGACAAACGGGTGAGTTCTAAAACTGCTCATATTTTCCACAGATTAAACAGAATTACTCCTGAAAATCTTTCACAGGCAAAATCTTTAATGGAATTAAAAGATATTGTTTCTTCGCTGTTTTTGAAATTGGTTTATCGAGATGTTGGAAGGCGTTCTCCTTCGCCGCAGCGTAGTGAACCAAGTTCATTTTCAATTCCTACTGTTTCTATTACAGAAGCTAATGTTTCGGAAGATAGCATGCACCGAAGTGGCACTGTTGCTCCGGATAATACATATAGCAGCCGATGTGATAATTTCACTGAGGGAAGTAGGTATATGGATTCTCTCAGACCATTGGACTTAGGGTTAAAATTTGATGGAAAAGGTTGTGTGTTTGATTTTTTAGAACAGTTAGAAGAGATTGCTTTCGCAAGAAATATTTCACATGATCGTCTTTTACGTTCAGGTTATGAATTATTTTCGGGTAACGGATTGCTTTGGTTCCGTGGAAATGCTCCCACTTGCAAAGATTGGTCTTCACTGGTATGTAAACTAAAAAAAGATTTTTCGAAGACAGATTTCCAATACAATTTAAGGGAGTTTTTAAGGTCTCGTCGACAAAAAGTTGATGAACCCATGCATATTTTTGTGCCTATCATGGAGAAACTTTTCAGTAGGTTATCTGCCCCTTTGTCAGTAGCAGAGAAACTTGAAATTTATCGTCATAATATTCGTCCTTTTTATCTTCGTCAATTAGCGTCTAGACCTGTTACGTCGATTGCACAGTTGTTGTCTTTTGGTAGAGAAGTTGAAGATTTACAAGATTTAGCAAAAGCTTTCTCAACTCCTTCATGCTCGTATCGTACAGAGAACTCTGATGACTCCGATAGCGTGTTAGCGGTCGCTGCAGTTTCATCTTGTTCCTACTGTAAAAAGTCGACTCATACTTCCGAAAGATGTTTCAAAAGACCCAGGGATGCAAAGTCAATTAGGTGTTATTCCTGCAATAAACCTGGATTTACAAAAACGACCTGTCCTGATTGTAATTCGTCGGATGGAAAGCTTGTTGTCGATTTGCCTTCGTCAAAAAACTGACAACTCGAGACTGCTATACGGCTTTTTTGGAAGCAGCCTCGGTTTATTTTTCTAAACATAGGGATTCGTTTCGTCCATATTTAGAAATCGATTTAGGTGATATTAAGGTTTGTGGTTTGCTTGACTCTGGTTCTTCTGTGTCCATTCTAGGTGCAAAAGCACACCTTAAGTTACTCAAATTAGGTTATTCTATACATTCTCTTGACGATATTACTCTTAATACAGCCAATTCATCTAGGGTTAAAGTACTAGGTTACATGTACCTTCCTTTTAAATTTAACAATATTTGTCATGTTATTAAAACGTTGGTTGCTCCTGATATATCTTCACCATTAATTTTGGGTGTTGACTTTTTTAAATCTTTTAAATTGGCACCAGATTTAGTAAACTTGATCAAGAATAATACTGCTGATAACTCTTCATTTTTGGACTCTGTTAATGAACTTTGTGTTATTCAGGATTTTGATAATTTGTCTGAAGAACAAAGGTCGCTTGCGGCTGTTGTTCTCAAACAGTTCCACGAGATTTCGACAGAAGTCAGAGGTTTAGGTCGCACTTCGCTCATTAAGCTTACCATCGACACTGGTACCGTTGCGCCTATAAAGCAAAGATACTACCCTCTTTCTCCTGCTCGTTTAGCTGTATTAAACTCGGAAATTGATAGATTGTTAGAACTTAAAATAATTGAACCTAGTGTTAGTTCGTGGAATAGTCCCACTTTGTTTGTGCCCAAACCTGATGGTTCTTTGCGCTTTTGTTTGGATAGCAGGAAGCTCAATTCTGTGACCCGTACAGATGCTTATCCGCTTCCTTATATTTCCTCGATATTGGATAACCTCAGGGGTGCAAAATTTTTGTCGTCTATCGATCTTAGCATGGCATTTTTTCAATTACCTTTGGAAGATTCGTCAAAGGAAAAAACTGCATTTACTGTTCCTGCCCGCGGAATGTTTCATTTTACGGTCGCCGCTTTCGGGTTATGCAACAGTCCCGCCACAATGCAGAAACTTGCTGACAGACTATTTGATCCTAGTTTCAATAATAAGGTTTTTGTATATTTGGACGACATAATCGTCATTAGTTCAACCTTTGAGGAACATTTGTCCTTGCTGAATCGCGTTTACGAACGCTTAAAATTGGCCAATCTTTCGATCAATGGAAGTAAATGTAAATTTTTCCGGAAGGAGTTGAAGTATCTTGGATATGTGGTCGACGAACGTGGTCTTCGTACCGATCCCGAAAAAGTTAAGTCAATTTTGGAATTTCCAACTCCTACCAATCCCAAACAAGTCAAGATGTTCTTAGGAACCGCAGGTTGGTATCGGCGTTTTATTCGCAATTTTTCTTCTATTGCCGCTCCTCTATCCCGTCTTACCAGTACTAGAAAGGATTCACCTCCATTTATTTGGTCGGATTTGGCAGAAGAAGCATTCCAACAGTTAAAAACTGCTTTAGTTACTAGTCCTGTGCTTTCATGTCCAAACTTTGAGTTACCATTTTCTATTCATTGCGATGCTTCAGCGTATGGCTTAGGTGGTATGTTGACCCAGAATTTTGAAGGAGTAGATCATCCTATTGCTTACTGCAGTAGAACTTTATCTTCCGTTGAATGTCGTTACTCAGCCACAGAACGTGAAGCTTTAGCTGTGATTTTCACTTTGGAACATTTTCGTCCTTATTATGATGGTGGTTCAAAAGTTACGATTTATACGGACCACTCAAGTTTAAAATGGTTTCTTAAGTTACAGAACCCGACTGGTCGATTAGCTCGATGGGGTCTCCGTTTAGCTCAGTTTAATTTTGAAATTCTTCACCGTCGCGGTATTGATAATGTAGTTCCAGATGCGCTTTCTCGGATGTTACCTGTCAATGCCATATCAACTAATTCCGATTCTTGGTATACAAAATTATTTAACGGCGTTTCGTCAAACCCTGGTGGACATCCTAATTTTAGTATTAAAGATGGACGTTTATTCCGTTATTGTAAAAGCAAATATCGTTTGACAAACTCTTTCGATTGGAAACTAGTCGTTCCTTTAACTGAAAGAGAAGCGTTAATTAAAGATTGCCATGACTCTGAGTTTTCTCTGCATTTTGGCATTTTCAAAACGCATAAGAAGTTGTGCTTACGATTCTATTGGCCTTCTATGCATGCTGACGTAACCAAGTACGTTAATCGATGTGAGAAATGTCAGGCGTACAAAGTTCCGAATAGGTCACCTTTTGGATTACTTGGAAGTCCGAAAGTCTGTGAACGTCCCTTTCAAACTATTAGCACAGATTTGTTAGGTCCTTATCCTATGACGCGTAATAAATTTATGCATATTCTTGTCGTCACTTGTTGCTTTTCAAAATATTGCTTGTTATTTCCGTTAAGAAGGGCTGTTGCATCATCCATTTGTAGACATATGGAAAATGATGTATTTCTTAAGTACGGAGTTCCTCATACTGTTATCGCTGATAACGGAAAGCAGTTCGCTAGCAAAGATTTTCGTGACTTGATGTCTAAATACAGCGTTCCTAATTTTCAATTGTCTCCTTTGTACACTCCTCAGTTTAATACTACTGAAAGACAGAATAGGACTATCGTAACCGCGCTGGCAGTTTTTACTGATACTGACCATCGAGGTTGGGATTTACTCCTCCCTAAGATTCAATTTGGGATTAATTCTGCCGTTTGTGAGTCTACCGGATTTAGTCCACATTTTCTAGCCCATGGCCAAGAACCAGTATTGTGTGGTACTTTTTATTCGCAAGATCCTGTTCTCAAAAAGGATGTAATTTTTGGAAATAGGTCGGATTTCGCGCAAGACTTAGGGGAACTTGAGAATATTTTCCAAAAAGTTCGTTCCCGGTTGATTGATTCTCACGCGACCAATAAAAAATATTATGATCGTAAACGAAGAAACTTAGACTGTAATGTAGGGGATATTGTATGGAAGAAATCGTATCCACAAAGTAATGCTGGCACATATTTTTCTGCCAAGTTTGCTCCTAAATTCGTTAAATGTAAAATTATTCGTAAATATTCTTCTTTGGTTTATGATTTAGCCGATATGAATGGAAAATTTCTAGGAAAATGGCATGCAAAAGACTTGAAATTGGATTATAAACCTCAGTCTGATGCTTAAAACCGCCTTGTTATCTTTTAATCTTCGTGGGTTCGATGGTTTCATTTAGTCTTCAGAATATGTTTTCAGTAATTGCGTTGTTCATTCTTAAATTATGTTCAATGCAGTGTAGCGTGTAAGGTCCGCAGCGTGATTTATAATATCACATTTTGGTAGTAAGTACTTGATGAAAGTTTGTTGTATGTATGTAAGTGAATGTTGATGCATGAGTCTGCAACTGGAATTCTCATTATTCTTCGAACATGCATAGTGTATAGGAAAGGTTGCAGTTTATCATTTTCGTTGGGTTACTTACCAGATTGAGCTTTGTCTCATTGTAACTGCTCAAACTTCTGTATTGGCTCTGCTGTTTCTGTATCACTCGACATTGCATAACCCGACTAAACTGTGATTTCTCATCGTTCTTCTCGAACATTTACGAGCTATTTGTTGAAATTTTTGTTGCTTTTGCCTTTTTTCTTGTTTTTAATGCATTGAGGGCAATGCAATTCGTTTCCTGTTTACATTATTTACCAGGTCACTCTTTTAGAAGGGGGGCTATAACGAATTTCGTTAAATTTATATCTTTGTTTTAAATTTCCTTTCTATGGCACCTTTTTTGTTTTATAAAATGTTTATCAAGGTTTGTTTCTTGGCTGAAACAAATGCCTATTAATTTCGCTAGATGTCCATAGTGGGTGAAATATTCTATTTAATTGTTGACAGACAGCTGGGGGTACTTTCGGGAGAGGACAAGAGCGCTTAATCGAATGATACGTGTGGGCTGCGGCATTTTAAATATAAAAATCAGTTTCGGCAAAAAATCGGTGTTAAACCTTGTTAAAAATTTTACTGCGGAGTTAGTGCCAGTTCTCCCGTTGTTCGTGAAAAAGTCCAGGAATATCTGTGAGTTGTTTATCCGTTTTTTCCATATTTTTGAGTAGTGCGAAATTTCGAGCGGTCACTCATGTAATTTTGGGTGATTTCGCAGGGCATTTATCTTGGGCTGGAGAACAGCTCTATGATCCTTGAGCTCTGCCTTCGACCAGCCATTTGACTCCCAGGCCCGGCTTTTTCGCAGTAGGTTTTGGGCCGAGGGAACTGAATTTCCGCGACGAAGTCCGGTATTACGCTGTCGGAAGTAGAACCCGTATTTGTTGTATATTTTTTCGTATTGCTGCCAACCATTCCGGAAGTTGCCGTTTTTTTGTAATATGTACACTTTAGGTCTTCTAGTATGTGCACTAGGCCTCGTATAAATAATGTTTTTTTAATAAATACCAGAAAGAAACACTGATTGATTTTAATTTACCTTCTCACGACCCGTGTATTTGATTGTCTTTTTGCTCAAGCTAGCTTATAGTCTTTCCGGCGCCCAATTCTAAATTTATATTGTTTTTTGATATTGTAACCCTTGCAGTTATCCTGCAAGAAGGCTACAGGTCCTTTAAAAAACTATTTGAGGTGCTAAAATACCTAAGTAGGTATAGATTAAAAATACAAATAGTCAAAATATAAACACGAATAGTCAGTTATAAAATAGTCAAATCAGAAATACCATAATTATAAGATTACAAATAGAAATATCTTAATAGAAATAGTCAATACAAATTTTATTAATATAATCCATCTCCGATTATCAAACTGATTGAATATATAGTCAAGATTTTTTTTTTACATATATTGTATTATAATAAAAGTAATCATGAAAGATTAAGAAATTCAATATTGTCAAAGTCCTTAATAGAATAAATTGGGTTCTTGATAAGAATGTCCTGAATCTTTTTCTTAAAATGAACGTCTCCAAGACCCCTGACGCACAATGGAATCTTATTATAAAAAAAAATACGTGTGGCACTCGGGGACTGCCGCGGTAAAGCTATTGCATAGCATATTTAACAACTTATGCAATTATAATTATTTTTTCTTTTTATTTATTTTATTTTTTCTGACATCAGATAACTGCGCTCTATCGGAAAACGTTGAAATTATTCCGAATCATTTGCGGCTGCGGTAGCAAATGATTCGTAATAATTTAAACGTCTTCCGATAGAGCGCCGCGCACGATTTTTTTATTCGATAAAGCAAAAAAAACGGATTATTCGAAAAAAATCGTAGATAAAAAGATAGATAATTAAATTATCTTTAAAATGGTGCAGGTTTCTAAATAATACGCCAGATAGTATTTGCGTAGTAGTCGTTTTTGTGTTCGGTTAGACCTAATTTCACAAATTAATTACACTATGTAATATAAACAAAATCTAAAATATTCAAAGCTAAGAATATTCGGAAAATGTTCTTGTTTAACATATATTTTTGTCGAATCGTAAGCATTACTCGTTTACACGTAATTATCAGTTTAAAATCATTAATTTTCGTTAAGAAATTTCTTCATTCGGTCGCCGCGCTGGCCTACTAGGCCCGCGATAAAAGCTATGCAATAGCTTAAAAGGTTAGACTGGTACAGGAAACTATTTCTAACTTTACTCAGTCGTACTTTGTAAGGACGCAAGTCTTGTTTGTTCCGAGTGTTATGCGAATGAATATCCGATTTTTTAGAGTAGTATTGATGTTTTTTCTTGCATACATGATACCCTGGTATACATAAGCGGCATACATTGTCATGATACCAGATTCAATGTAATACGGCCTGCAAGATGTTAGCGATGATACTGTAAATAAATTGCGAATTGCTCTTTTTTGAAGTCGAAATATTCTAACTGATATTTGGACAGTTAAGGTACCCTATGGCAATTGATATGACATAACTATTCTAACAATACTACACACTTCTTAATCGGTTCAAGCGTTTAGAAGTTATGGTGGAATAAAGAAACGGAAAACATGCATATATCAACCCTTAACACTTTACACTCCTTTTTTGTTGGGCAGTCGTGCATTAATAATATTAACATATCGACTTTAAAAGGCAAAGCTACTAACGAGCCAATAAATAAACTTAACAACAGAGCCATTTAAAAAAAGTGATAATGGGTTAAAAACTCGTTGGTACTATATAAATGATAGGATTGACTAATTATTTGATTAATAATATAACTAATTATTGATTGACAATAACTAAATATTGATAATAAACAATTATTTAAAATCTATACTAATATTATAAAGAAATAATGTTTGTAAGTTTGTAAGTTTGTATGTAGGAGGTAATCTCCGAAACTAATTATCCGATTTTAAAAATCCTTTCACTAATGGAAAGCTTCATTATCGACAAGTGCTATCGCCTATATTTTATTTTGATAGATATTGGTTTTCAATAAGAAATCCCCATATTTGTAAATCAAGTCGGAGAAAATCGAGCTGGTGATTTGCTTTATCGACGTCCGCTGAAAAAACGGTTTGATGTATGTATGTATGTGAAAACAATATACGACAAATAAAACGGCATTAAAGAGATCTAAAAAAAAGTCGACGACAGCATATATCCCACCTTTATATTTAAGCTACACTAACTGCTTTTAGATCTCAAAAAAGTAAGAAAAATAATTAGGCAGTGATTGTTGAAGCCATTAGCAATAAAATAAGAACCCTTATTAAAATAAATTAGTCCATTATCAAGTATGTTAAATAGAGATCAAATTAGCCAATTACTGTAAGTTTTTAGGTGGTATACTTATAAATATCATAAAATAGGAAGCGTGCATGTGAGGGGACGTCCTGCACTATATATCTAAAGTAATCGTCCAAAAAGACAAATAAACGCCACGCTACTTAAATTATCAAATCGATTTGAAGCTTTAGTCGAAGCGAAGCCGCGGGCAACCGCTAGTTATTAGATAAAATTACAAAACTAAAATTGAGTAGTTTCGCTAAGTGATGATGACATATCTTTTTAAATTATTTTTTTAATACCATCTCCAAAAACCAATAGATTTAGGACGAGACCAACTGTTTATAGTGTTTCCCCCTAAAAATACGTGACATTTAATCATTAGTTTGGCTAACTTATCAAAAACTATGATTGTGACAGTGCAATGTTTCGAGATTGGAGTGTGATTAGCGCGCTCTCTGGTGGACCGAATGATGCCTGCATGTTAAATTTCAGCCTAATCGGATGAAGCGTTCGTGGAGGAATACACACACAAAGACACACAGACTCACAGACAGATTTTAGTCTGGAAATAATCCTAATCGTCTCATGACCGAATGATGCCTGCATGCTAAATTTCAGCTCAATCGGATGAGCGTTTGGGCGCTATCGTGGAGGAATTACACACACACACACACACGCACATAAACTTACAGACAGACTTCAGTCTAGAAATGGTCCTAATCGTCTCAGGGGGTGTCAAAATGGATGTTTCCGTCTTCATCTCGATTTTTTTAGCGCGTTCACATTACTTTCTCTAATGCTGGGAAAACAAAAAATGTGCCAAAAAATTAGAATCGGAATAAATAAAACTTGTACATTCTGAAATAGTTACAATTCAATTATTGTCCTTATACTAGATATCTCTGCATCATGACGCTGCCGTCCATTTATATAATGGAAGTAGCGCTGTTCGTTCGCAGAAATCTAGCCGATTTTAAAGTGAATGGTGTGCATCATCACTATCCAACAAGATCCCGTAGCATGCTACGTTCGGTAAGTCGCGCATTATCCAAATCGGAGAGGCTAGCCTATATCGCCGGCCCAGCGGTTTACAACAAACTCAGCGAGCACATTAGGCAGGCGCAATCTCTTGACGTGTTTAAGACTGCGCCGACCATAATTCACGTGCCCTAAATAGGTATTTAACGCAGCACACCGGTTGGCGCCAATCGTCGCGACGATATGGCGCGCCGAATATCGTCGCCTAAACAAAAGTACAGTGTAAGTCAAAATTAGATATTTTACAGAAAAAGCAGAAAACTGAGTCATTGTTAACTATTTCGTCTTATATTATATTTATATTTAACTATATCACAGTAATTTATATAAACGATATCATAATAATTTGAATACAGGTCTCTGATTGTGCGGTTATGAGGCGGGGCCGTCCACATATTACGTAATCACGTTTTTGGGATTTTCTACCCCCCCCTCCCTCCCACATGTTTACAGACGTAATCTGCGGCCTTACCCCCCCCCCCCCAAGATTACGTAATCAACCGAATTTGTGTAAAATGTGAAAATTCGTAGATAAGATATTTCACTCCAACCATCGTTTCAAGCTTTGGATATTGGAAGACTTTTTGTACAGGAGATTATTCAACATGGAAACCAAGTTAAAACTTATCTGAAACTTTTTTTCATATAGGCCTTTGTTACTAAGAAAAAAAAACTTGAAGACCTGAATTTTAAAAATAAAACCCGCTTTTTGTCGGTAACCTTGACCTCAACAAAAAAAGTCATGTATAACTTTAAACTCAATTTCTCATATTGAACAATATTCCAAAATAAAAAAAAACTGTTTAATTTTTAAAAAGTAGATACGATATTTCACACCAACCATCGTTTCACGCTTTGGATATTAGAAGACTTTTTGGACAGGAGATTATTAGATTATTTGGACAGGAGATACGTAACATTTGAAACCCTTCCAGAGAGTAACTCCCTTTATTGAGGGTGCATTTACAGGACTGGCAATGAATCTCTTATGGTTTACGTGCTAAGTTCATTTAGTTATTTTGGACTACCCCGAACATCGTAATATATTATAAATACATACAAGAAAGTAATTTGTTTTGTTTGTTTGTTTGTTTCTACTCTTTATTGTGAAATTTCACAATGGGCGGGTTTATTATCATACGACAATCTCTTACAACCAACCCTAATATGAAGTGTTTATGGGTCATTCCGCCATTTCGTGCAAATCGCCTGTAATATCAGACTGCATACCGCATTTAGAAAAAAAGTTTTGTTGAAATATATTTACTCTAAGTGTGAGGGAGAAGGCTCTTTAGGAAATCTAATTCTAAAGTACATAGTTTTTTTTAATCTTAAAAATACATGGAAAAATTTCATTCCTCTCCGCCTCCAAACCACAAACTTCAAATTCGTCGATGTGTTGTACCTAAACTTGCCAACACATACTTAGTTGTCTTAGCATACATAAAAGATAAGGTAAACACACTATAGGTATTAAAATATAAGACATCTACAATTACATATAAACAAAATATTTCTACTTTTGTCTTTGGCAACAGAGATTCTATCATTTCCCGCGCAAAAAAAAAATAAGTATATCTTGCTCCGCAACAGGAGCCCAAGCTTCTACCGTAGATCATTATGCTCCTCATTGGTCAGTCTGTCGCGTAAGCTCTGAAGGCTGTGTGAATAGTCGCCGTGTAAAAAGATATTTAAGTTCCTTCTCTTCATTTCGAGTTTGTCACCGTTCAGCAGTCATTACCATCCATCCAAGTCAAACAGTAAGTACAAAACAATAAAGCTAAGTTTATATCCACTTTGGTGTGTTTAGGTAGGGTCTTTCGTCCACTGTTATTGAAACTTCAAGGTCATCAATCATGGGAAATATGCAGAATAAACTTCCATTATTTCATTCCACTCCTTGTCATTACCTTCCTTTCCTTCCAAATTTATGTAGGATGGTAATGAAACGTATTGGAAGGTAATGAAAACGTGTCAGATGGTAATGAAAACTTTTAGAAGGCAATGAGTTATTGACAATTTCGAATGGTTTTGAAGGTTTTTATAGGAAACGAGCTAAGTAGATAAATGTCAATTATCTATATGTCAATTTTGGCCTGTTTAAGTGTATTTTGGGTAAATTATGAAAGAATTCTAGAAGAAAGAGAAGAATTATAGAAGAAAGAGAGCTAAGCTCTTTTATCTCCAGTTTCATCTACGTTCCGTGCAACCATACCAAGCATTTGGGGAGATTGAGCGTTGGGATTGACATCACATAACCTGAATTAATCAATCGCGAATTTGTAGAAAGCTTCACTCAATACGGTGAAATTATAGTTAACCATGTGTTTAATGTAAACCACCTTACTAGCAATGAGATGAAAGACGATACACCGAATGTTCATGTAGCATGTACGTGGTAGTAGGTAGTAGGTAGTAGTACGTGTAGGTAGTAGTACGTAGGTAGTAGTAGTAGGTAGGTAGTAGTAGTAGGTAGGTAGTAGTAGTAGTAGGTAGTAGGTAGTAGTACGTGGTAGTAGGTACGTGGAAGTGTACCTACTACCGTTTTTGAGACACAACGACATATAAAAGTCATGCCGTTTTATATGAATACTGACGGCACAATGTTGATAAGCACACTGATGACATGGATAATGACAATACAAATAATTGCAACGCATAAAAAGAAAATGTTAAGAATGTAGCTTGTCATGGTGTACATTCCGACAATATTGATGATTTGGGTAATAATCCAATATCTATTAAAATAAGCTGTATTAGTACATAGGAAAAAATTGAGAATACTCAAATGGCACATACACCGTACTTTTTTTTAAATGTTGGGATAAATCTAATATGCTTTCTTGGCCCGTAGTAGACGATGAAGATAATATAAAATCGAAGACTATCGCGGTTGTTTGACATTATAAATAGGATAGAAAACGAATTTACCGCGTGAAATTTGTAGCACCCGGGTGCTACAAATTTCAATTCGTAGCACCCGGGTGCTACAATGATGTTTTGAAACCTTCAACCAAAGCTGTCGATTCCATTGCGCTAGATGAACCTGTATAGTTTTTGAAACATATGTGATCTGGAACTGTGTGTTTTCTGTTTTCAGCTCGAGCACAAACCATCAATATTTATTCTTTACTGCCATATATAGTACTTTCTTTGTCCTGTATCCTATTATTACTGCAGCACCCGATAATGCGTTGTAGTTCTTTTTATACGATCTTTTCGACCAGCAGCCATCAGCCACCATAGTAATCATTGGTACTCCATTCGCATCCACTTCGCCGTTGAGTACAGCTAAATTATATTCGTCTTTGGCTGCTTCCTCCATGCATTTCTCTTTGGCTAGTTCCCATAGTTCACAGATCTTGGTATGGTACTTTGAGTATAATTTATCAGACATACAGGGTATGTTCAGGGAGGCTGAAACTTGTTCCAATCCTGAAAATCCAGCGCCAATAGACATGAAACTACTAACAGCGTTATGGTTGAGGTTAAGTTCAACTGGGCTATCTGGTTTATTACAATTTAAAAGTTCTAATTTTGCATTGCATAATCGACACAAGAATTTCGATAGAAACCCTTTCTTAATCTCCTTGGTAAGTTTTAAAAAATTTAAGTTACATTGAAATGCAGAGTTGTGATGGGCCATTTCTTGGAGTTGTTTGAATATGTAATTAAAATCTACTATTCTGTTCCCTTCAGGTAAAAAATCCACATCATCATTATTTTCCTCTTCTGTTATTAATTCGAAATCGGAATCCGAGTCCGTTTCAAATGATTTCTAAAATAAAATTAATTGAATTAATAAATTATTGCTGAATTGCTGCTGAAAATAGAAGTGACCGGAAATATTGAAGAAGGTATGTATAGAAAAGTTGCACTGCAAGTCAAATTTACACTGATAATAAAACTTTATCAAATTTAAATTACGTAGGCAATGGGCCGATTGCGTTTCTTTGTGAACTGAAACTGGAATTAGTTCAATCGAACGAGATACGAAGCAATACGAACGAGGTAGAACGGAATATAAAACGAACGATCGTCGATAAAAACTACCTGTCGGACTAATACTCGTCCGAATAAATTTGAATACATTTTGTGCTGTGTTACATTCAGATGCTTTATCTTTGGTGGGTAGTTTTAATGCGAAAAAGTGAAAAGTGAAAACCGTTCATTTCACATTCCGCTCTAGCGTATTACCCTGTCTCGTTCACACGGACTAATTTCCAATTTTAGTTCACGAAAAAAGTTTTAGTTTTACCGCGTGAGTGAGATTATACGCGCACGAAATAGATCGCGGCCGGTTTTCGAGGTCAGATCGCTACGCAAAGAAACGTCACCCCCTCCTCAGCTCTAGTGGACGACTGAATAATTCACCCTTGCGCTCGCGTATATATATCGAACGTTATTTGGCCATAGTAAATTTGTATGGCAGATTCGAGGTATCTTCTAAAAAAATCATATTTAAATAAGCAGGGAACATTTTTAAATATCGGTGATGCTTTCTTGTAGCTTGAACGTTTGTGATTTATTACGATTTGAAATTTGAAATAAAATCTAATTTCTTTATTCATTGTGAGCAAAACACCGGAGTGCTTTTCTTAAGTTTTTCCCCAACTTTATGTTGAAAGAAATATTAACCAGCAAATGGTTTTTGATTATAGAAGCTGTATTATTGTAAACACATTCGTTGAGATCTTAAATATATTTTTTAAATATTTATTACCGAAAAATTATGGATTGCAGCGACAAAACCGTGACTGACGTTTTCGCTTATTTTGCTCGGTGCAGTCTTAAGAGACGCCTTAAGATGCACCTTACAGATAAGGCGTTTTACTCACTGGAGGAATATTACTCGAGTGAAGTCTAAAATGCTTTGGTGGCTAAAGTATTCAATGATCTCTTTGCATTTTGTCTTGTATTTCTTCTTTTTACATTATTCTTGTGTTTTTTCTTCGTTTTGTTTTGTTTATTTTTATCTTTGCTTTACGATAAAAAACATTGTTTGTTTGCTAATATGTATGAATGTTCTGAATCTGTATCTGACTTGTATACCAGTATACTAATAAAATGAATATGAATATAGTATATTTTTACTTTTTATATTTTATATAGAAGTGAAAATATAATTCAGCAATTGTGATTCCACGAAATTATGTTTTTTTCTCGTTTACCTGGTTCCGGCCCCTAAAATGAGGGAATACGACGATTTAAAATTAACTACAGCATAGATCGATAGTGCGACAATCATCGCACCTTGTACAACCCAAACGGTTTCTTAAAAAAAATAGGACCGGTTCCATTTTACCGTAGGTTAATCGAGACGCTTAACCATTGGTTATTTTTTGTGAATGGAACTTCTGTGAAATTGATTTGGGAATCGAAACAGTACGCTTTAAACTATGCTACTGTATTTAAATGTTGTGTAGATTTGTTTGCAGGGCCGAATCTCGCATAACATGTAATAACATTCATTTACATGAACACAATACGATAAATAAATAATCGCACTGGTTTACCAAGGTGCGATACATATTCCTTCAGCAAAATTTCTGTTTTTATAAAAAGATCCCCTCGCATGTCAGAAATCTTAGAGGGAACCAATTAAAAAAATAATAGCTTAGTCAAATATCCAATATATGGCGGAGATTCGGATAATATGGCAATTTTAGCGAGTTTGCCACTTTGTATTTAACGTATTTCATTTCGCATTTTTTGATATTTGTTTAGCATCTACAGCTCCCGTTATAATAGCTTCATGATAAAGATATTTAATCATCACGTTCACTTTTCTGTCCAAGAAAAGATAGCCCATGATCTTACTGGAGAATGGAATGGACTTGATTTTTTTAGGAGCTGGAGATGATAGTCGTTTCCTTGTCAAGAATTGTTGTTTTGTTTCAGGATCGTAATGTTGAACCTATGTTTTGTCTATAGTTGTAACAGAGCGTGCTATGCACTCTATCGCATCGCTTCATTTCTCGATTTATCCGCGCTGCGCATGTGTTACTTTGCATACGTTCATTCACTGCTAACGTACGGCGCGGAGTTATGGGGGCGAGCAGCCGACAGGCAGAGGGCTTTCGTTATGCAGAACCGTACAGTCCGCACAATAGCGCGTGTGGCGCTTGATACGCCAGCTAGGCCTCTGTTTAGAGATCTCTGCATCATGACGCTGCCGTCCATTTATATAATAGAAGTAACGCTGTTCGTTCGCAGAAATCTAGCCGATTTTGAAGTGAATGGTGTGCATCATCACTATCCAACAAGATCCCGTAGCATGCTACGTTCGGTAAGTCATGCATTATCCAAGTCGGAGAGGCTAGCCTATATCTCCGGCCCAGCAATTTACAACAAACTAAACGAGGACATTAGGCAGGCGCAATCTCTTGACGTGTTTAAAAGACGCCTTAAGAGATACCTTACAGATAAGGCGTTTTACTCACTGGAGGAATATTACTCGAGTGAAGTCTAAAATACTTTGGTGGCTTAAGTATTTAATGATCTCTTTTGCATTTTGTCTTGTATTTTCTTCTTTTTGCATTATTCTTGTGTTTTTTTTTTCTTCATTTTGTTTTGTTTATTTTATCTTTTCTTTACGATAAAAAAAATATATGTTTGTTTGCTAATATGTACGAATGTTCGCTAATCTGAATTGTATACCATTATACGAATAAAATGAATATGAATATGAATATAATATGTAAATCGAGCCAAAAACGGTCAGGATCCTGTTGATACGAATGCAAAGAGCTTGCGAATTTTTTAGTCTTAAGCATTCTAGATGTCCAATTTGCTGATACCTATTTTATCTCTAAACGTCATGAAAAAAACTATGTGCACTACCTATTAAAATCTTGACTTCTTGAGTAATGAAACAAATTACGACACGACGATCTGCCAAAACAATTTTATACACTTTTTTATTAATACTTCAGAGTCATCGTTGGTTCAATTTGTTCATGCCTTAACTCAGCACACCAACGTGCAACCGTGGAATATGGGGGAGTATCGACCCCTACTGTATCTCGCAAGTCTTGAAATACTCGCTCCCTACATAAAAATCAAGATATTTAATCACCGCGAGAAATTTCATTTTTTCAATTTTCGCCAGTACGCTTAGTCTAGATACAAACAAATGACTCGAGGAGTTCTCTCAATTCCCCATGGATCCCATTGTCAGAACCGGATTTTGATAAAAAATCGAACCAATCTGGAAGTTATCCTTTTCTGGAAGTTAGGATTTTCTAAATCGGTTCTTAATTGACGGAGTTCTAAGGTTACAAACATTTTTAAAAAATACAAACGAATTGATAACCTCGTCCTATTTTTGAAGTAGGTTAAAAACTGCACTGATAATCGGTCTCAATATTTCCATTAATCTCATCGAAGTATTTGTCTTATACCCTTTATAGAACGGTAACTTCAGTAACTTGGGTTGTCGACTACAGCGGGCGAGCCCGTCACCACAGGAAGTTTTAACGAGTAGTCGTTCTATCTCCCTGGAGTGAGCGTAGAAGACTTGGGACAAAACAGTCCACCATCTAGCTACGCCACAACCCGCAAGAGACCAACAGTAATGTTACCTGGCGGGCCGACACTCGCGCCCTTGCTTCCAATTGTGACCAGATTTCTCTGGTCTCTCGATTGGTTCCGAGTTCGAGGTCGCTTGCGCGGTCCTCTCCCTTACGAAGCGGTGAAACGGTGTATACCGAATCTATCGCGGACCACGGCGTTCTTTGCCCGGCTCTTCACCCAGGATCGGATGGCCGATGGTCATTTCAAGAGCAGTCGCCGTAAGGTCCGCAACCACCCCCGCTCTATAGGAAACAGTACAGCTTCCAGACTCCCCCGACTGTTAGTCAGAGTGAGCAGAGGGAGCTAACGGGCCCATGATGAGGTGGCCACGATGACCCATGTGTTCAGGGTCGGTCACACTCACGGGTCAACACCCATCCGACGGCCTCCTCGCACGGGGCGCGAACCTGGGTAGGACACTGGGTCAACCAGTCTCCCCTGGGAATCAAACCTCTGGCGCCCCTGGACGGTCTGCACACCGTGCGGCGCAAGCCAATCGATTGTGCTCTCCGACTAACAGTCGGGGGAGTCTGAGAACTGTATTGTTTCCTACAGAGCGGGGGTGGTTGTCTACCTTACGGCGACTGCTCTTGAAATGACCATTGGCCATCCGATCCCGGTTCAGAGTCGGGCAAAGGACGCCTTGGTCCGCGATAGATTCGGTATACTTCGTTTCACCGCTTCGTAAGGGAGAGGACCGCGCAAGCGACCTCGAACTCGGAACCAATCGAGAGACCGGAGAAATCTGGTCACAATTGGAAGTGAGGGCGCGAGTATCTCGAGACCGCCGGGTTTATTCCTGGCTAACTCGCGGTAAGGCGTTGGACTCTCACGGGTTGTGACGTAGCTGGACGTAGAATTGTACTGTCCAAAGTCTTCTACGTTCACTGCAGGGCGACAGAACGACTAATGATTAAAACGACCTGTGGTGACGGGCTCGCCCGTTGTAGTCGACACCGCAAGATGTTAGTCAGAGTGAGCTGAGTCAGAGCGTGACCTGAGCTGAGTCAGAGTGAGCAGAGGGAGCTAACGGGCCCATGATGAGGTGGCCACGATGACCCATGTGTTCAGGGTCGGTCACACTCGCGGGTCAACACCCATCCGACGGCCTCCACGCACGGGGCGCGAACCTGGGTAGGACACTGGGTCAACCAGTCTCCCCTGGGAATCAAACCTCTGGCGCTCCTGGACGGTCTGCGCACCGAGCGGCGCAAGCCAATCGATTGTGCTCTCCGACTAACAGTCGGGGGAGTCTGGGAACTGTATTGTTTCCTATAGAGCGGGGGTGGTTGTCTACCTTACGGCGACTGTTCTTGAAATGACCATTGGCCATCCGATCCCGGTTCAGAGCCGGGCAAAGGACGCCTTGGTCCGCGATAGATTCGGTATACTCCGTTTCACCGCTTCGTAAGGGAGAGGACCGCGCAAGCGACCTCGAACTCGGAACCAATCGAGAGACCGGAGAAATCTGGTCACAATTGGTAGTTAGGGCGCGAGTGCCGCCCGCCAGGTAACATACCTGGCTACTCGCGGTAAGGCGTTGGTCTCTAACGGGTTGTGGCGTAGCTAGACGTCGGATTTGTTATGTCCAAAGTCTTCTACGCTCACTGCACGGTCGATAGAACGATGAATCGTTAAAAGGTCCTGCGGTGACGGGTTCGCCCGTTGTGGTTGACATCTCAATATGATAGTCAGAGTGCACAATCGATTGGCTTGCGCCGCACGGTGCGCAGACCGTCCAGGAGCGCCAGCGGTTTGATTCCCAGGGGAAACTGACCAAGGCCAGAGTCCTACCCAGGTTCGCACCTCATGCGTGGAGGCCGTCGGATAGGTGTTGATCCGTGAGTGTGACCGACCCTGAACACATGGGTCTTCGTGGCCAACCCAGCATGGGCCCATTAACTCCCGGTAACTTCAGCAGTAAAGACCTACCTCATATCTACATTGTATACCTCACAAGTTGTGGAAAACACCGGTTAGTAAATTTATGGTTTGCTTTTCCTGTGTCCGAGCGCTTACTTCCTCTTACCGATGAAATATCTCACCGTGCAAAATTTAAACTGAATAATAATGCACAAAATTTAACTGCAACTTCGCGCAATCTAATCGTCGGATACTTGTAGAACGTTGTAGAGCGGTACGCAGTTTATATAGAGTCTCACCAAGAAGTTCTTGTAAGCCGCTATTTGAAAATCAGGAATAATGACTCTATTTTCTTCTTACATCTACCAAAATATTATGTACGCTCGTAGACACCTAACAGAAGCTCCGGTGAATAGTGATTTTCATCATCACGATACGAGGAATAAATCCAATCTCCACATAAACCGACAGCGACTTAGCAAAGTGCGAAACAGTTTTATTCACCAAAATTTGTCCTTCTATAATAAGATTCCAGAGCAAATGAAAAGCCTTGGAGAGGACCAATTTAAAAAGATAATTATACATAATTTGGTAAGAAACCCAATTTATGGTATAAGGGAGTTTGAAAATTCTGAGTTTATTTTCCATGTTGATGATTAATGAAATGCGTAAAGTTTTAAACATAATGGTATTATGATAGCTGACATTCTAATTTTCATATAATTAAATTCATTTTTAAAAAAAAATACGAAGGCATATTGCAAGATTGGCAATAAAATATATATTTTTTGATTATTCTACATAGAATTTGCCTTTCTATTTTAATATATTATTCTCCCTGACTCATCACATTAGCATATTTTGATTATTTGTATGTAGGTAATATTGAATATAATATTACAGCCATGACAACTATCACGATAGTTATGTTTATAATAATGAAATTTTTAGCATTTAATTTTGTGACGCATCCAAGTGTAGGAATGCCTATCTACTGGAGTAGTTGATTGTATTGTATTGTATTTTACATTCATTGGATGTAATTTTGACTTTTACAGTAACTTACAGATAGTAAATACTTGATATTAGTATTTACTAAACCTATTTTATTCAAAATTAATTAACGGTGTGAAACCTACATGGTTAAGAGGCCGTACACGAAATTTTGCGCATTTCGTGAATTTACGTAATTTTGCAGACGTGAATTTAAGGTTAAAATACTGTATTTCTATAAGTTTTATTGCACAACATAAAAGATCATTTATATTATTGTCTAATGAGTGAGCAACTTTTTTGAAAATTATTATAGAATTTTGATTAATTGACCTTAAACCGGCGACTGTTTGTGAATTTTTGCTGTAAGAGGTTTAGAATATAACATATTTACGAATCGTTTTGACATCTAAACGGTATAAAAAAAATACAATGTATTGTTGTGAAAGTCCTCCATATAATAAGTGAATCACTTTTGACTACTTTCATATAAAATTAATGATAAAAAAAATATTGAACTGTGTCAATTTTTTTAGAAAATGGGCGAAGAAATGGTTTTGATTTTGGCCTTTTAGAACTCTCGTTCATAAAATAAAAACAACAGAAATAAACTTTAGTTCAATATCAATCCATTTCCTCAAAAAAAGCAGAACATTAATTAAAATTGGCAATAAAGTCTTCTAAAACAATCTAATTCTCGCGTTATGATACTCGCCTATGATACGATTCATGCCTCAAGTCAGCTAGTCCCCGCCGAGCGCTTCCAAAGGGTGGACGTATCTCTTTGGCTCCGAAAATCCTACCTACCTATAGTTATATTATACCATTGATTATAGAGGTATCAAGGCCCACATCGATTTCGTACACGGCCTCTTAAGGTTTGATGTAGTACGGTACAAAGATTAAATGGGTGGTTTATTTATTTATTTATTTATTTAGTAACACATCTAGTAAACAATTAATGTCATACTTGTAAGTAAGATGTTAGCAAGAAAATGATGCGACATTATTTTTAATGTTTGACACAGTCGCCTAACTAGGACTGTTCTAAGGCAGACTTTTAATAACTATATTTATAGTTAGTACTTATTATTAAATCGACAAATATGAAACTACAAATATTTACGCATATACAAATATAGATAGATACTCATATACATCTATAGATAAAATATATATATCCATATATGCACACATACACATACATATATGTATACGAAAATAATAATAAACCAAAATAAATAAAAATTAAAACTAAAATAATATACATATATAAATCAATTACATATTGATATAACGCTTACATACCTATAATAGTCATTTAAAATTATCATGGTAAAAACTAAATACTAAGTACTAAATACTATCATTCAAAATACAACAGTCAGCATATTCCCTAAACCGTCCCTACCCACCTCCAACAACCAATCGGTTAGTGATTTTTTAAAAGTGGATGTGTTCTCACTACTTTTAATTGCTTCGGGAAGATTGTTGTACATTCTAGGGCCAATGAACGTGAAATGGCGCTGGCCAAATGCTGTGTAAGTTCGTGGCACCATCATATCACCAGTTTTTGTTGCACTCGTCTTTCCAACTCGTTGTTGTTTATAAGGGGTCATTTTATTTTTAGTATATATTAGGGCCATGCGAATATAAAGCTGTCTTACATCCAAACTGTAACCAGGTTAAAGGTAATTTTTTTTTATTTAAAAGGATATACTTCCAGATTGGTCTCATTTCATCAAAATCCTGTTCTGATAATGGAATCCATGCGGAATTGAGGGAACTCCTCAAATATTATCATATCAAGTTGAAAATTTACATTTTGGTTCAGTTGCGATGACAATACATTTTTTATGGTAAGCATGACCTGATTCTACAACTAGAGTTGTCGACTTCAGCGGGCGAGCCTGTCACCTCAGGAAATTTTAACGATTAGTCGTTCTATCTCCCTGGAGTAAGCGCAGAAGACTTGGACAAAACAGTCCACCGTCTAGCTCCGCCACAAACCCGTAAGACGCCAACGCCTTAACCGCGAGATAGCCAGGAGTGTTACCCGGCGGTCTTACACACACGCCCTTACTTCCAATTGCGACGAGATTACTCCAGTCTCTAGATTGGTTACGAGTTCGAGGTCGCTTGCGCGGTCCTCTCCCAAACGGTGAACACCGAATCTATTGCGGACCACAGCGTCCTTTGCCCGGCTGTTCACCCAGGATCGGATGGCCGATGGTCGTTTCAAGAGCAGCCGCCGTAAGGTCCGCAACCACCCCCGCTCTATAGGAAACAGTACTGCTTCCAGACTCCCCCGACTGTTAGTCAGAGTTGGGGGCTAACGGGCCCATGATGAGGTGGCCACAGTGACCCATGTGTTCAGGGTCGGTCACACTCACGGGTCAACACCGTATGGGGTGCGAATCCTGGGTAGGACACTGGGTCAACCAGTCTCCCCTGGGAATCAAACCTCTGGCGCCCCTGGACGGTCTGCACACCGTGCGGCAAGCCAATCGATTGTGCTCTCCGACTAACAGTCGGGGGAGTCTGGGAACTGTATTGTTTCCTATAGAGCGGGGGTGGTTGCGTACCTTATGGCGACTGCTCTTGAATTGACCATTGGCCATCCGATCCCGAGTAAGAGGCGGGCAAAGGACGCCTTGGTCCGCGATAGATTCGGTGCACTCCGTTTCACCGCTTCATAAGGGAGAGGACCGCGCAAGCGACCTCGAACTCGGAACCAATCGAGAGACTGGTCACAATTGGAAGTGAGGGCGCGAGTATCCCGAGCCCGCCGGGTTTATTCCTGGCTAACTCGCGGTAAGGCGTTGGACTCTCACGGGTTGTGACGTAGCTGGACTTAGGATTGTACTGTCCAAAGTCTTCTACGTTCACTGCAGGGCGACAGAACGACTAATCGTTAAAACGTCCTGTGGTGACGGGCTCGCCCGTTGTAGTCGACACCGCAAGATGTTATAGTTGACACCGCAAGTTGTTAGTCAGAGTGCGCAGTCGATTGGCTTACGCCGCACGGTGCGCAGACCGTCCAGGAGCGCCAGAAGTTTGATTCCCAGGGAAACTGACCATAAGGCCAGAGTCCTACCCAGGCTCGCACTTCATGCGTGGAGGCCGTCGGATTGGTGTTGACCCGTGAGTGTGGCCAACCCTGAACAGAATGGGTCTTCGAGGCTAACTCAGCAAGGGCCCATTAACTCCCTGATTCTACACACAGGGTTGGCCTTCGGCGAGGGGACTCCTCAACGGCCAATAGCACATACACGAAATTTTGTATACGGATTCAGTTATGATAGCCCGTTCTAAGTTTTACCATAACATGGTTCCTGCACCCAGGGTTAGATCCCGACGAGTGGACTCCTTAACGGTCAACATCACAGACACGAAATTTTGTATAGGTATGCATTCAATTACGACAGCCCGTTCTAAGTTTTACCAAGACGTGACTGCGGCATCCAGGGTTGGATTCCCACTAGGGAACTCCTCAACAGTCAACAGCACAGACACAAAGTTTTGTATACGCATTCAATTATGATAGCCCGTTCTACGTATCACTATGACGTGGATTCTGCACTTATAAAACGTTTTGGAGTCGGTTTTTTTTTAAAATGCTGTGTATTATTGGCAATAAAACTCATTCCACATGCGTTTGGTTATTTTTTTTCAAGAAGCTAACTAATTTTTGACAGATTTCCAACTCTTATAGAGTATTAATTACACTGAGAAAAATATTAGATTTCTTCCTACAATGTCGTTTTGTTATTATGGTTTTATACAGAATAATGATGTTTCATTCGTAAGTTTGTCGAATTGCAAGGAATTTTGTTGAAACTCATTTACTCGATTATATGTTTCAACGTGCTCCATACGTGTAATACGAAAATAACGGTATAATGTAGCTTCCACATGATTATTGTAACTGACTATAACTTTACGTATATAATAACATGCTGTCATGGTAAAAGCAAGATCTCGTTGTGTGCCGTAATGAATGTGCGGTGTAATTGATATATCCGTGACATGATAACTACATCGTTACGCCTCACGTTGATACATACGTACAGACCACAGTACATGTTACATACGTAATCCCTTTTTAAACATGCGTATTTCCGTGTATTACAGCGTTATATTTTTCTCAGTGTAACTTATTGACTTATAAATTTATTGAAGACTAGCTGACCCGTGCCCACTTCGTTGGGCTGTAAAACTTTTTACTTGTGATGAAATTATGAGTGTGGTTCGGTTAGTACTGAGTGCTATGATTTATTTCCTGACTGCCAAAAGAAGGGTTATATTTTTACTGCATATGTATGTATGTATTTGCATGCCAATTTGACTATAGTGCCGTTATTTGTGAGTGTCTTCTTGTGAGTGTTTTATTTGTGAGCGTATTATCTCTTTAACTATTTATGCAGTAAAAGGGAAATTATATGCAGTAAAAGGGAAAAGACTTTTGTTTTAAACACTTGAGACGATAAATTTACTTATTTTGATAAGAATTCATAATTGTTGATAATATGACCAATGAATATGTGCTAACGATTTAAATTATTTTTTAAAAATAAAATGCTACTTTATGTGACTTAAATATAAAAGTTAGACAAACGCTTTCGCTGACATTTTTGTAGGCATTATCAAGCTCTACAACTTTTCTCTAGAACTTAATCATATATCTCTTATCGTTAAGGCAGCGTTAGTTAGAAACGTTTTCGTTCGACCGCTTATTCTCTGACTTACTTTGCAAATCCGACTATTACGGAAAAGTCTTTTAATTTTTCGGATTATTATATAGCCTATGACACTCACAAATAACGTGGCTTTCTATTGGTAAATTTTCAAAATCGGTTCAATTGTTCCAGAGATTACTTCCTACAACCTCACAAACTTTACCTCTTTATAATATTAGTTTAAATTATTATTACGTTAGCTCCTTCTTTCGATGTATCTTTGCGTATTTTTTTATAATATAGACAAAATGATTAAAAAACGATTAGTCACATTAAACTGTATAACTTGATCTCGTATATAAATCTGTGTAATTTCGGTAAGGCGGCTTCGTTCCTTCTTCCGCTTCCAGAAATTTATGGTTCTAAAATGCAGATTTATTAAACTTACCAGACGTTGACCTAAGGTTAACCCGCGGTAAAACACATCCGGCCCTGAGGGCCGCTCACAATCTGACCCAGTTTTTTACCACCCCATGAACGCTGTAAAGACACCGGCCAAAATTAAGACCTTGATTTATTTCGCCTTTAGAAATATGATTCTGATGATTTGAGGTGATTCTGATGAGGATTGTAACGCCATACTATTATATTTTTTTTCCAGTAAACGTACATTGTTTTATACTTAAAATTTAAAATTGTTATCCGAATCTAAGATCAATTAAATTAGACATTCTATAACAGCGCAGAAAAGACAATATATTTTAGTTAAAGAAAGCCACATTATGAATTAGATAGAAGACCCGTGACGGCTTCCGCTGGAAAAAAAAATCCTTTTAGAGGGGCCGGGCCCATTGACCCGGCCTTAAAAGTGTGGCGTCGCAGGGTTGCGTGACGCGCGGCAGGTATCTCGTTACGATCGCGCGCCTGTTCGTCGCGCTTTATATATCCTCGCGCCTCGCGCTGCATCCGCCAGCAGTCAGTTGCCCCTGGGTGCTCAAGCAGCAAAACATTTTTTTTTTTTTTTTTATTTATTTATTTAAATCCAAAATAAAAATTTACAATGTTGACACAAATAACACAGTGTAAAAAAGAGCAAATACTTAGTCATTGTTTGTGAAGCAAAGAAAGTACAGATTTGATGGATTTTATCAGCTCCACTAGACTACAGTCTGTTCTGGAGTGATACCACACTTATATTTGTTACATAGTACAATTTTTTATAAATTTTCGGTTAAAATAAAAAAAATTAGCAACACAATTAAGAAAATTTGAAGAAAAAGACATCTAATATTAGTTAAAAGGATAAAAGGGTAATTACCTACATAGGCATTATAATATATAGATATATTTATATATAAATACACACTTATACATATAAAATATATATATACACATACACACACATACATATATACAAAATGTATCTACCTATATTCAATATATACTGTATATATACTTACATAATAATATATAAATAAACAAAAATAAATCATTACAAAAAAAAATCTTTTTTATTATTTTAAGACACAATTTCCATGAGCTGCCTTTCGCATTCGCCTCTACTTTTTCCACGTAACCATTTTGTGACCTCAGCTTTGAAATATATATTTAATAAATATTATTTAATAAATATTATTAATAAATATTTAATAAATATTTAATAATATAAATTTAAATAATATTATTATAAATTTATTTAATAAATATTTGCGGTTAATGTATAAATACATATACATATCTATAGTCTGCAGAATCTACTCAATCGGACCTTTCATTTGATACTAAATACGATGTAATAACATTTGAACAGTTGTAGAAAACCTATATACGACACCCGGGATGACATAACAATTATGGTGTTATAAAGAAACGGACAGTAGGGCGGTGTCGACTACAACAGGCGAACCCGTCACGCCAGGCTGGTATAACGATATGTGATCGTTCTTTCAGCCGTGGGATTAACGTAGAAAACTTAGAGACAACACAATCTACTGTCTAGCTCCGCCAACAAGCCCGTTAGAGGCCAACGCCTTGTGGCGAGGCTCCGGGAAAGGTAAACAGCGGGGAAGCCTCGCCTGCTTACCAACAGCTTTGGTAGGTTATCTCCGTCTGGAGTTAACCTTCAGGATACCTTCGTCCTCCCGATTGGTTACGGGTCTGAAGTCGCGGCATCTGCCTGTTGTATTACAGCGGTAATTTAATTTGAATTTATCGCGGACCTGGGCGTCCTTTGCCCGTAGTGCCACGCGAAAACGAGTGGCCTAAGGTCATTTCAAGAGTGGCATAACAGGTCAACATCCACCCCCGCTGTTTAGGAGAGTCTGGAGACTATGGAAATATACATTTCCATAGTCTCCAAACTCCTTCAGCAATTAGTCAGAGTGCACAACCGTTTGGTGTTGCGGAACGGTGCGCAAAATGTCCAGTAGCGCCAACCGGTCCACCAGCTGTGAGGCCTGAGACGCGAGAGTCTTACTCGGAGTAGCCTTCCGCACGAAGAGGCTTCTGAATAGGAGCTGAATCGTGAGTTAAGCCGATCTTAGAACAAAATAGATCTTGTGGCCCAAGCTGCACGAAACCATTCGCTATCAAAAGAAACGGACAACATACATGCCTACATGAACCCTTTATTTTGAGAAGTCGTGTAAAAGATCCCACAACGCACGCAACTCGCCGGTGTATCCACGGCCACAACCCGTTCCCTGATCACAGCGCACCTGGCTCGAAATATTGCAGCGGTAGCGCAGAAACACGTACTCTGTCCCTTTCGCACGTATGTGGTTAATTTCGTGAAGGTTGAGACAGGTGCGGGCAACGAGTATGAAAAGAAAAAAAGAGTCCAAACGGGGAGTTTCGCGCCGTCTTGCGCCTTTATTATCGGTGGCCGAGTTTTGCCCCAAAGGCGACTTCCATAGAAAATTTTATTTTCTATAATTTCGCCTTTGGGTACAATAGAGTATCTTTTATAATTTGGGCGGAATTTTGATTTAAAAGATACCATTGATTATATATGGTATTAGATTGCTAAGCTCCATAGTCAAATTGTCAACCATTCTGAAACGGCAAAAGCAGGTAGCGCTGATAGCATTGACGACAAAGCTAATGGAAATTGATTTGGACATCTATAATAACATTGATAATGAATATTTATAAAGGACTGATTTATTATATATAAGGGAGTTAATGGGCCCTTGCTGAGTTGGCGACGAAGACCCATTCTGTTCAGGGTTGGTCACACTCACGGGTCAACACCTATCCGACGGCCTCCACGCATGAAGTGCGAGCCTGGGTAGGACTCTGGCCTCAGGGTTAGTTTCCCCTAGGAATCAACCTTCTGGCGCTCCTGGACGGTCTGCGCACCGTGCGGCATTAGCCAATCGATTGCGCACTCTGACTAACAGTCGGGGGAGTCTGGAAGTAGTACTGTTTCCTTTAGAGCGGGGGTGGTTGCGGACCTTACGGCGACTGCTCTTGAAACGACCATCGGCTACCCGATCCTGGGTGAACGGCCGGGCAAAGGATGCTGCGGGCAAAGGACTGGAGTAATCTGGTCGCAATTGGATGTGAGGGCGTGAGTGTAAGCCCGCTGGGTAAAACTCCTGGCTATCTCGCGGTTAAGGCGTTGGCCTCTTACGGGTTTGTGGTGGAGCTAGACGGTGGACTGTTTTGTCCAAGTCTTCTGCGCTCACTCCAGGGAGATAGAACGACTAATCGTTAAAACTTCCTGAGGTGACGGGCTCGCCCGTTGTAGTCGACAACTCTAGTTGTTGCGTTTCATTGTAAAACCCTGGTTGCCGAATTGTAGTACAATGTTGATCAGTCTTATACGCTATAATATAATCAATGACGATACTCAGTACGTATCCTTTTCGAAGGACCGAATACATCATTTTCGAGTTTTCTCAAAGCCACGATCGCGTAATCCTTAAGGGTATCAGAGTGCGTAATCCCCTTATGAGTAGCGGAGCGCTTAAGGGGGCATAAAACGGTGAAATACCACAATTAGTGGGTCGTGCACAGTGGAAATAATATCGAAGGAGCCGAGAGTAAATATTAACATAATCGGCTTACGAGCTAGAGAATATTATACATACATACTATCTGCCCAGCTCGACCTGCTAAATTATAACATATCTAGCTGTTTGTGTAATACTATTTCACCCTTATAAGTCGGACCTGCAGTGGTTGACCAACTCAAGATTAGGTATCAGAGAAAATAAAATAAAACAAACATATGAGTAAAACGCAAAGTGTAGAACTCACTCATAGTTCTAAAAATTGATTACACTTATATTAATTTTTTAAATATATTTTTTATATTTTTTTAAATGAGCCAGTTAGTAAGGATACTCTTAGTATAGTCAAATAGATTTTAGATAATTATGAGGTATTATACCTTATGTGGTATAATTTATTTTATAAATATTGTCAATTTTTTAAATTGTACAACAATTAATAAT
Source organism: Micropterix aruncella (assembly GCA_944548615.1). Lineage (NCBI taxonomy): Eukaryota > Metazoa > Arthropoda > Insecta > Lepidoptera > Micropterigidae > Micropterix > Micropterix aruncella. The sequence goes on along the minus strand of OX155978.1, from coordinate 14,682,034 downwards.
TAAATTTATAATAAAGATTTATAATCTTGATGAGGTAATTTGAGCTGCTAAAATACTGTAGAATATCAAAATATAAGAACGAAGTCAGTTATAGCGTCAAAATATTGGCTATATAAACATCGATTTTTCCTGTATTAAATCACTCTCATCACTCTCTCTTTAACTCGATTCAACACAATGGTAAGCGTCTCTGTATACATTAATTAAATAGATAATAAATTGTTTAAAGACTAATGTTTGTGTTTATCGACTCTCTGTCCGGCTGAGGTAGAACCGACTCAAGATTGGGAACCTGGTCTTCGCACAGCATCATAAACGGGAGACCAGGCCACTCAGCATATTTTATTAATTCAAAGTAATTACAAAATCTCAAACTCTTTGGTTTATTTTACAGATCCCCATCTTCAGACTGGTATTAAAGAAAAGACACATATTTAATAATGCATTCAAAAATGCACCAAACCAAACTTGATTACGTAATCAGAACGGGCACCACTTCCTCCTCTCCCCCCCCCCCCCCCTCGCCCAACGTAATCAAGAATAAGCCTCAGTTCCAACCAGTGGCAGTTCGTTCATGCAAGCAGAAAAGGTCGCCTTGCCTTATGTCTTAAAAAGATCGGTAAACTAATCAATGAATTTTCGAGCGCCTATTGCTATCTAGCGCGCACAGATCGCTCCACGCGACAAAATAGCTGATCGACAGCGCAACAATTCGCTGCAATCTTACCGATCTGAGTCCAGCTAGTCATCTCGCTCGCACACATAGGCTTGCAACGGGGATTTCAAAATCAGTGGTCCTCTCATTCTAACCTGTGGCAAATTACGCAAAACAATATATGTATCTATACGACTTTTGTATTGACGAATAAGCCAGGCTTCCGTTATGGAAGTAGATTGTGAGCGTGTTCCGTATTTAGTTCCGTTTGTTTTGAACAAGTGATAGAGCAGAATTTTCATTGTATAATTTCAATTTATTTGTGGTTTTTATTGCCTGATAAACAAGGGAGGAAAATGTCCCTTGTGGTGAGCTCTGTCTTAACTTGATTTCACTCGCTCAAGCAAATAAAACGGTATTTCTTAAAGCCATCGCAGCCATGTGACTTTTGATAAGTATATTTTAAATTCTGTCTAGCAGTAGTATGCCTTCAATGTGCTTTATTGAATCTATGACACAAGCAGTACATTTCAAACTGAAGATTGAAGAGTAAAGAGGTACCACATTTTTTACTATAAAAAGCGTTAAAAAAACACAAAAAGTGTGTCGGGCTTGCCCCATTCACCAACCCTGGGCACGCCACTGGTTCCAACCTTCCTCCCCCTCGGTGATTACGTAATATGTGGACGGCCCCTAATGTAAGAATCAATCCAATATTTTTATCATGTGCCTTTAATATATCGTGAATTTCTAATGTATTTATTATCCATAATAAAAAGTATTTCTAAAGTACTATTATACTTTATTTACCTTTATCACTCATCGCATATCATTGTTATCTAGCTTTATCATCTCACTAAACCAAAGGTTTTCGTTCCATGGCTGCAGCTGCAACGGCAGATTTTATTCCTATACACAGAGTTTGCCGTACCGAAAGCACGGCACTTCCTTCCCTAATTCCTCCTCGCAATAATGCCGTGTTTAATTACACTTACGGAAACGAGACTGAAACTTAGAGCAAGACGGCGCGGCGCGGGGTGCCGTGGTTTGCCAAATTGAAGCCGCTATAATACCCTACCCTCGTATTATAATTACTGACTTTCAGATAGTTTAATATCGGAGGTGCAGTCACTGTCTGTAAGACACTTTCATAGACAATATTAAGTGAATAATGATTTTTATCATCACGATACGCGGAATAAATCCAATCAAAGTGCGATACACTTTTATTCACCAAAATTTGTGTTACTATGATTGCAGAGCTGCTGAAAGCATCTTCTTGTTTAGAATATTCTCAATCATGAAACATGCAGACGGCGCGGCATCCTGTGTAGATTTTTTTTTGTTTGGAATCCATATTGACTGTCTGAAATGTCCACAAATTATTCAAGGAAACCATTTAGTCGTTTTTCAGTGACCTTCTCTAAAATTTTTGAGAAATTACTCAGTAGAGAAATTACTGAGAAATTACGGGTCGATAATTTTCTACGCTCGTGGGATCGCACTTTTTTATATATCGGTGTAATCTTGGCTACTTTATGACAATCTGGAAATATTCCCTCTGAAAAGCTTAAATTGTAAAGATATGTTAGACAAGGTGCCAGTACATGTTTATGGATTTTAATTACGCTAACAGGTATATCATCGAGACCAGTTGATTTTTTGTTCTTTGGAGAGTCGATGCATTTTTCTATTTCTTGATTGTTCATTGATACAAAGTATCTTTTAAAACTTATTAAATGCTATCGATCTTAACTTATTAAATGATAGCGATCCTTATTAAATGTAGTTTATGTAGAACTCTTAGGATTCTTCCTATTATTTTTTTTATTTCATATATTTTTGTTATTGAATTGCTGATTCTCTATGTTTTCTCATTATTTCTGTTTATTTTTATTATTCTAGTTTTTATGTCTTTGTTATTTATGAATTTCTATGTTTTTTTCCAATATTAGTTTTTTATAGACTTTTTTTATAATTTTATTTGTAGAAATATTAATTTAAAATTTTATTTGATACGTAATTTCTATACCCAGATCGGGTTTTTGAAAATAAATTTTTCTTATTTCTTATTTCTAGAGCTAATGAAAAGCCTTGGAGAGGACCAATTTAAAAAGATAATTGTTAATAATTTGGTAAGAAACCCGATTTATGGTATAAGGGAGTTTGAAAGTTCTGAGTTTATTTTCCATGCGGATGATTAGTAAAATTTGTAAATTATAATAAATTCCGTTTTTTTTAATTTTCACCAACATGCCTCGACAAGGTGCTAATAAATGACTCATTTAAAACAAAAAGAGTTTTTGGTTTCTGAAACATAATAACAGATGTATTAGCTTTTCCTGCCAGTATTTATTTATATATGGTTCCAAAGAGTTTGTATCTCTTTAGAACTATTTTTGACCTCCATCGATGATTTAGATATTTTGCCGTCATTTGAAATTGAAAATTTTTGTCACATCTGGTAATTTTGTCTTTGCATTAACTTTATTATCCGGAGATAGTATCATAGTCTATATGACTTTTTACACGAATGCCCAACAAATAAATTAATAGTTTAAAAAAAAACCCACTAAAAACACGCTTTTGGGCTATGATACGATATTCACATACACACGGCTATGATACGATATTCCATCATGGAATGCCAGTGCCTATCTTCCGGCTTCATCATCAGACATTGAAACCTAATCGTGGTCAAAGTTCATTTCAAGACTTTTCTAACAAGTCCAAACACAGCTATGATACGATGTTCCATCATGAAGTTCCAGTTCATATCTTCCGACTCCATCATCAGATCAGTTCGACAGTACCATATTATTGTATTGTCATCAGAACTACATACAGCTGCCAATTTTCATCACGCTACGATATTTGGAAGATGGTTAAATTAGTTACCTTAGATTCCATTACATAGTTAGTTACATACAGGTCGACCTAATAAAAGCGTGTTAAAAACAGTTTTTGGTTTCGAAAACAGATGTATTTGCCTGCCAGTATTTATTTATATATAGTTCCAAAGAGTTTGTAGGTCATTAAAATTATTTTTGACCTCCATCGATGCTTTAAATATTATGCCGTATCTTGAAATTGAATTTTTTTGTCATATCTGTTAATTTTGTCTTCGCATTAATTTCATTATCCGGAGATAGTATCATAGTCTACATATATGACTTTTTACACGAATGCCCAACAAAAAAGGCGTGTGTGGGTTTATCAGTGTATATTTTCCGTTTGTTTATTCCACCATAACTTCTAAACGATTGGACCGATTCAGAAGTGTGTGGTATTGTTAGAACCGTTATGTCATCCCGAGTGCTATAAGGTACCTTAACTGTCCAAATATTAAGTAAGTAGTTGTGTGTAAATGTCCAAATGTCCAAATTTCAATGTTTTACATAAATATATCGTGTTTAGTGTCAAATGAAAGGTATGATTGAGTACATTCCGGAAATATACATCTATCCATATAAATAAATACATAAACCACAAATATTTCATTAAAAAAAAATCGTAATTAAATTTTTTATAAATATAGTTCACTTTCTGTAACGGCATTCGTGTGTTTTATTCATTTTAATATATTTAATTTATTTTATTTATCCCTAGTATTACATGATTAAATTTCTTATAGTATATTTTACATGATTTAGTTGTACATACAATATGTAGAACCCTGGAAATTTATTAAAGGTGCGGCTTCGGCGGGATTTTATCACCTCACTAGGCAGAGCCTGTATTGAGGTGATTGTGAGAGACCACCCCTCACAAGACTCCAAATTATTCGATGTGAGGTGGCGGTGTCAACTTACGAGTTAACTCCGTATTTAAAGGCGGTTTTGATGAAGCAGAAGATATTTATTGATTGAATCGTTTGAATATTGCCAGTTATAACGCTTGCCGAATTAACGAGTGCCCGGATTACTTTATCGAGACGCGAGGGTTGCGCGACGGCGGTTATGTAGGAGAGTGGATGAGGATTGTATGTATGTGTGGAGCACACAGTATCTTGTATTGGGCACGGCTTGAGTCTGTGGGTTTACAGACTGATGCTTCGAGACTCAGGGGAAATGAGGAAAGGAAACCAAGGAGCCGGATCCGTTGAGCGACCTCGTGTAGAGGGGTACCGGATGTGCCGTCGCAACCTTGGGGGAAGGTGATCAATCGGAGACTGATAATTTGGTTGCTTTTTGGCCGGTTTATATAGGCCGTGCAATGATGCAATTTGAAATATTCTGAGTAAAAGTATTGTTTCATCGTGCTGATTTATAGCTGCACGAGTCACAATAATAGCTGAATTGTGTCGGTGGATTTCACTGGAAATCGATGCATTTGTTGATCGTATGTAGTGGACTTAAGGTCCGTTACATGATATTTAGTACTGCGTTCATCTGTGGGGTGTATAGCTAATTTCTGTAATTTTGTGAAATCTAACAAGTGTATATTGTATAACTATTATAGTATATATATTACACAAAAAAATATTTATTAAATTAAATGAGATATAATATATATGGGAGATATATGAATACAGTTATGAGGCTAATGAGATAATAATAACAATAATAAGTAATATAAGTCATCTGTGCACCTATTTAATGACGTTAGTTACTAACGACTCACAGTGCTCCCTCGTCGAGTGTAACAACAATAATGTTACCAGTCTTTTGTAGTGAGCGTCATTTTGAATGATTGTAGCTTAGCTTAATTGCGTGATAAATATGTTATGGACTTTTTTCGCTAGGTAAATATAGTGTCTTTATCCAAGGGTCGTTCTCATTTTTGGTTGTACATGTCTGTCTTTATGTCTTGTGTCGTGTCTATGGGCGTTACTGGTCGGCTTGCCGTTGTCCCGTTGGAGTTCTTTCCTGTAGCATATCAAGACCTGCCGTACATATTGCCTGCCGTACATACTTGTTGTAAATAAATAATTTCAAAGTTTATAATATTGTCGTATATTATTAACTTTTACTTTTACTTATTAGTATAAAGATTTGGCGGTAGGCTAAAATTCAGCTAAAGTTGCATGACTGTTTGCAATGACAAATGTCGATTGTAATTCAGTGTGCCAACTTCAAGCCGATTAACATGAGCGGCGCGTTTCTGTGTCGTTTGTGTAGTGGCAACGCTGCCTCCTATTGCCTTCGATCGGCGGGGATTCCGCACCGCGACATTACTGCTAATACGGATAGTTTTCACCCAATTAGTAAACGCCGTAGTCGCGAAGCGAACTGCAGTACGCTCTGATTAATGCTGAGCATTTAAACCGATTCAGCACTTAATATACGACTTAGCGAGAATCCTTTAACATACAAATGAACGCTGTGTAATATCGTTGCCTATTGTTTTAGCGCGGAGTACTAATGTGTTTATCATTAAGGGTAGATAATGATTTTATCAGTATTTTTTATTAGGTACTGCTTTTATAGTTAATATATATCCGTCTTTATTATTTTGCTGTAATTTTAATGATTTTAAAAGGAGAATTGGCATTTTTGTATTAAAGGTGTACCCAAAGTGTAACAAGTAAATATATTTAACCTTTCGGCTACCTAACGACCAAATTTGGTCACTACGTAACGACCAATATTGGCGGCTTGCTCCCGGAGCGCACAGTAGTATTATTTTCTAATTCGAACGCATCCTAAAATCCATACCAAATATCTCCTTATTACCATAGATTCATTGACGGCCGCTAGGATAATTTCTCGCGTCATTTCGCGGATATTTCTGGTAAAATTCCATTGTCAAACATCATCATTTTTTTTTTCGAGGAATCATCAAAATTTTTATTGGTTTTTATGAGCTATAATATCTAAATATTTTTGTATGTAAACAAGCCAAACTAAATATTACCTTTGATAGAGAATTTAATAACGATCACGATAGTATTTACAATTTCTAAATAGGGTTCCGTATTTTCCGTAAGACAAGTACAAGTTAGAAATGCCGAGTTTTTTTTCACTTTTTAGATTTTATCGTATTTATTCATAATTATCTAATTGTTTTACAAAATAAGATTTCAATATTCTATATGCGAAATTTCAATGCGATCATTGCACAGTTATTCATTTTATGATTGCTATAGTAGTTCCATAGTTATAGTACTTTTTGTCGAGCGGGGCGATATTGCAAGAAATTCCAATAAATTTCCGTGGTCTGCCATGAAATTATGCCGCTACTCGAAGGTTTAATAGGCATATCCTATATTCGTCGTCTTCACACAAGCATTTCTACCAATTATATTATGAAATATATCATGGCACACATCAAGACGATTTTGTGGTCCATGTTTCTATTTACAATACCGAATATAACAATCTATCTACAATCGATTAATTACAAAATTAACTCGCTCCGCACGCGAATCGGCACCAGATCGGCCATTCTATTACGCCATTACAATGATTAAATTACATTGTTGTGCTGATATATCACACGTAGGCGTAATTTGCTCGCGAACAATAGAAATTTGGGAGGGGTTTAAGCCTTGCGCAATACTTGCCTCGGTAACGGTTAAGGTTTAACTCTGGTTTAACCTGAGCTTAGGAGAAGGGTGAATAAATGTTTGATGAAGTGTTTCGTTAAATGAACAGTCACTTTTTGTACATGCTCAAATTCAACCGCTTGTAATTCTGTCTGTATGTTATTTCTGTAATTCTGTCTGTATGTTATTATATCATACATTATTAAACATATTGTATCATAAAATCGAAGACTATCGCGGTTGTTTGACATGATAAATAGGATAGAAAACGAATTTACCGCGTGAAATTTGTAGCACCCGACGTGTCGGTGACGTTGCAGCCGCCGTTGTCCAGGGTAGACTGAAGACCTGTCAATCCGTTTTTTTGCGGGTAGGCTGCATACCACTTCCGCCACTGCGTAGGTTATAACGGTGGTGGGGGGGGGGGGCTCGGTTACAAACTCTCTTCTACGTGGAACCCTCTTCTTAAAATGTTCCCGCCGCCGAAAGCCGAACGCAAAGACGTAAAACTGGATACAGTGAGTGTTGTGTGCAAGACGGATTTTCAGAATTCCCGCGCTCCGAGCCCGGTCCCCCACCACCGTTATAACCTAGGCAGTGGCGGAAGCGGTATGCGGCCTACCCGCAAAACAACGGATTGACAGCTCTTCAGTCTACCCTGGACAACGGCGGCTGCAACGTCACCGAAACGTCGTTTGCTACAAATTTCACGCGGTAAATTCGTTTAATATCCTATTTATAATATTATATCATTTATTAAAAAAAATGTATGATAAAACATTTATAATGTTATATCATACATTATATATGCTATAATTAAAATAATGTATGTTATATCTATACTAATATTATAAAGAGGTAAAATTTGTGAGGTTGTAGGAAGTAATCTCTGGATCTACTGAACCGATATGTAACTAGCTTATATGTAACTAGCTGACCCGTGCCCACTTCGTTGGGCGGTAAACATATTTAGTTGTGATGAAATTATGAGTGTGGTTCGGTTAGTACTGAGTCCTATGATTTATTACCTCACTGCCAAAAAGAGGGTTATATTTTTACTGCATATGTATGTATGTATTTGCATGCCAATTTGGCTATATTACCGGGTTTCAAATGAGTGAATGAAATGATTATGATTGAATAAGTGATGTTTATTTTAATTGTTCAAAACTTCTTTGTATACTATATTAAATGTAATGTTATTATTTGGTACCAAAATATCTCTCAGGAGTTCTCTCAAAATGTCTTTCATGAGTTTTAACCCGAGATACGGTCGCGGTTCCGTACCTATGTAGTATTATCTCTTTAACCATTTATACAGTTAAAGAAAAATTATATGCTGTAAAAGGGAAAAGTCTTTTGTTTTAAACACTTGAGACGATAAATTTACTTATTTTCATAAGAATTAATAATTGTTGATAATATGACCAATAAACATGACCTAAAGATTTAAATATTTTTTTTAAATATGATAAACTACTTTTTGTGACTTAAATATAAAAGTTAGACATATTCTGACGCTGACTTTTTTGTAGGCATTATCAAGCTCTACAACTTTTTTCTAAAACTCAATCATATATCTCTCATCGTTAAGGCAGCGTTCGTAAGAAACGTTTTCATTCGACCGTTTTTTCTCAGACTTACTTTGCAAATCCGACTACTACGAAAAAGTTTTCTCATTTTTCGGATTAATATATAGCTTATGACACTCACAAATAACGTGGCTTTCTATTAGTAAAAGAATTTTCAAAATTGGTTCAGTAGATCCAGAGATTACTTACTACATACAACCTCACAAACTTTACCTCTTTATAATATTTTGATGTAATCTGTAATAGTATAGGATTTGTCGCGAAGTGCAATCACACTTACAGTTTGTGTCACTGTTACATCCGACCAGGGGTAAGGTTAATCCCCGTTTAAACTGGCGGTTAGCAAACGGGGATACGGCCTCGCGGGACGACACGGCGTTGCAGTTAGTCACAATCAACGTTATTACCCTTTACGCCTCCAAACTCCCCCCGCGCTATACGAAGCCGCTGTATGTATAGTAGCAACAAATGCACCGAATATGTTATGTGTCTGCTTCGTTCTGGGGCACCACTTTGTTTGAAATGTAACTGTGGCCATTCCACGTGCACACATTTGATACTCAGCACCGACGGTATTATCCAACAAAGACCGGTCTAACTTGCATGCAATTTCAGGTTGCCTTCAGATAAAACCTTAATTCTTGTATGGGCTAAGCTTTAAGGCGACATGATGTTATGATGAAATTCTAAGCAGAATAGCCTTAAATGTCCCATCGCGCCGAACTCGTCACCCATCCTAACCTATGGGATCATAGGGTGGGGAGGTGCAGCGAAAATTCACATGGAGTCCTTGATTAAAGCTCAGAAGCTAGTACTAAAAATTATAAAAAGAAAGCCTTGGAGATACCCTTCAGATGATCTCTACAGAGAATATAAATCCCGATTAATTACAGGTCCGAAGTCACTTACGCGGAATCTGCCTGTTGTAATTACGACGGTAATTCAGTTTGAATTTATCGCGGACCAGAGCGTCCTTTACTAGATTTGGGGACAAGATAATCTACTGTCTAGTTCACCAGCAACCCGTTAGAGTCCAACGCCTTACGGCGAGGCACCGGGAATGGTAAACCAGCGGGCAGCCTCACCCCCTAACTACCAGTTATGGCAGAATATCTCCGTCTGGAATTAACCTTCAGGATACCTCCTTCCTCCCGACTGGTTACAGGTCCTTACGCAACCTCTACCTGTTGTATTACAGCGGTAATTCAAATTGAATTTATCGCTGACCTGGGCGTTCTTTGCCCGTAATGCCACACAGGATCGAGTGGCCTAAGGTCATTTCAAGAGTGGCATGACATCAGGTGAAACAGCCACCCCCGCTGCTTAGGAAACAGTGTATTTCTATAGTCTCCAGACCCCTTCAGCAATTAGTCAGAATGCACAACCGATTGGCTTCGCCGACCGGTGCGCAAACCGTCCAGTGGCGCTGGGATGCAATCCCGCCGGGAGAAACCGGTCCACCAGCTCTAAGGCCTGAGTCACAGCAGTCTTACCCTGGGTAGCCTTCCACTTTAATCTATACTAATATTATAAAGAGGTAATGTTTGTGACGTTGTAGGAAGTAATCTCTGGATCTACTAAACCGATTTTGAAAATTATTTTACCAATAGAAAGCCACGTTATTTGTGAGTGTCATAGGCTATATATTATTCCGAAAAATGAAACGACTTTTTCGTGGTAGTCGGATTTCCAAAGTAAGTCGGAAAAAATAGTCGAACGAAATCGTTTCTAACGAACGCTGCCTTAACGATGAGAGATATATGATTAAGTTCTAGAGAAAAGTTGTAGAGCTTGATAATGCCTACAAAAAAGTCAGCGACAGCATATGTTTAACTTTTATATTTAAGTAACTAAAAGTAGTATTTTATTTTTTAAAAATAATTTAAATCGTTAGGTCTTGTTTATTGGTCATATTATCAACAATTATGAATTCATATCAAACTAAGTAAATTTATCGTCTGGAGTGTTAAAACAAAAGACTTTTCCTTTTACTGTATATAATTTCCCTTTTACTCTTACTCACAAATAAGACACTTACAAGAAGACACTCACAAATAACGGTAATATAGTCAAATTGGCATGCAAATACATATATATGCAGTAAAAATATAACCCTTCTTTTGGCAGTCATGAAATAAATCATTGTACTCAGCACTAACCGAACCACAGTTATAATTTCATCACAAGTAAAAAGTTTTACCGCCCAACGAAGTGGGCACGAGTCAGCCAGTGGTATATACAGTTGTTATTACAGTTTGTAAGAAATTTGAATTCAACTAAGGAATATATGCTTTTATTCGTTTAAATTTTGTTTTTTTTTCTCTCTCTTGAAAATTAAATGATTTCTACAAATCACGGTGACCCATGTCGTATCTCTTTACGATTTTAATTACTTGCTCTCGCAAGCGGAAGCCGGCAGTCTCAGGTCGCATATTGCCGACGCTAAGTCCTATTTACGAGCCCTAATTTCGGCCTTTGCCCTCATATTTTGCACGGGAAACTCCCTAACTAAGGTCCCGGCGAGGACATAAAGAAGTTAACATTGCTCATTTTAAGGAAACGCTCCCTGCGGTATTTTTAGACGGCTGTATGGGCGGGGGGTGGTTTGCAATTTATTATTTAAGGCGGTTTCAAGAATAATATTATGAGAAAGTTATGTTTGCACTTAGTTGAATTTCAAAATCCCTGTCGAACCGTTGTTGCTGTACTAATATGATATTATTATTTATTATTATTATGGAGATGTCGCATTTCTCGACCTCACAGAGGAGTTATCCACCAAAGTTGAGCGTCTCCAAAATGTTTGCATTCGGTATATCCATGGCCTCAGAAAATTTGACCACATCACGGAGTACAGAGAGAAGCTTCACTGGCTGTCGACCCGGGAGAAAAGAGACATGCGAGTTCTCTGTATGCTTTTCAAGATCTTGGATGGCGTCGCTCCCAATTATCTTACCGGCAGATTTACTGCACTATCGGCTCATGAACGCCCTCTGAGATCAAAAAACAAACTGCTACTCTCTATCCCTAGTCACAGCAGTGACTTCTTCTCATTCTCTTTCACCGTGCATGGTGCCCGTCTTTGGAATGCTTTGCCGAAAAATGTGAGAACCGCGCCAAGCATAACAACTTTTAAAAACGGACTCAGAGAGCATTTGAAATCCTCCAGATAAATTCCCTTTCCCCTCCCATTCCCCTCCTTTTAAAACTTTAGCGTCCTTATAGGTGTTACATTATTTTGATGTGGCAAATCTGTGCCCACAAAGAGTAAAGTATATACTTCTTTCTATCCTCCTCAATTTTATTTGTCATACTCTTTATATAGGTTAAGTTATGTAGTCTACTCGCAAATAATGTTCTTACAATAGTATAGGTTAGCTCTAAAATATTGCCTGCAGGCAATACGCTCGCCTTTTCTTAAGAATAAAGAGTTTTATTATTATTATTATTATTATTTATTCCGTAGCCGGCGATTGGGGAGGGGGTCGCCCTCGCAGCCAATACGCTGCTGTCGATGCCGGTGTCGCTGGATCTCGTATTCCATTCACGATTCGTTTCCTTTCTTGACGATTTTTGGCGACGTCTCGAGCATCGATATGATATATGATATACTAGTTTTTAGTAATTATCAAGGCTTAGATTGTTCAATGCTGTAGTACGTATTGGCAACCCTTCGGGGAGTTAATGGGCCCTTGCTGAGTTGGCCACGAAGACCTATTCTGTTCAGGGTTGGTCACACTCACGGGTCAACACCTATCCGACGGCCTCCACACATGAAGTGCGAGCCTGGGTAGGACTCTGGCCTTATGGTCAGTTTCCCCTAGGAATCAACCTTCTCGCGCTCCTGGACGGTCTGCGCACCGTGCGGCGTAAGCCAATCGACTGTGCACTCTGACTAACAGTCGGGGGATTCTGGAAGCAGTTTATACTGCTTCCTATAGAGCGGGGGTGGTTGCGGACCGTACAGCGACTGCTCTTGAAATGACCATCGGCCATCCGATCCTGGGTGAACAGCCGGGCAAAGGACGCTGTGGTCCGCGATAGATTCGGTAATCATCGTTTCACCGCTTCGTAAGGGAAAGGACCGCGCAAGCGACGTCGAACTCGTAACCAATGGAGAGACCGGAGTAATCTGGTCACAATTGGAAGTAAGGGCGTGGGTGTCGGCCCGCCGGGTAACATTCCTGGCTATCTCGCGGTTAAGGCGTTGGCCTCTTACGGGCTTGTGGCGGAGCTAGACGGTGGACTGTTTTGTCCCCAAGTCTTCTGCGCTCACTCAAGGGAGATAGAACGACTAATCGTTAAAACTTTCTGAGGTGACGGGTTCGCCCGTTGTAGTTGACAACTTAAGTTAAGTCATCTACGCTCATCTCCCGTGAGATGAGCGTAGATGACTTGTATAATCATAGACAAAATGCAATGCAAAACATATACAACGCTTCACTCTCTGACATTGCACAGCCACGAATTTTTCCTCCTTCCACGGCGTCGTTTATCCTCAATTTTTCCCATCAATATCAGTTGAAACAGCTGACATCTGTCATGCCGTAGCACGTGCCCCAGATATTCAATCTTGCGCTTTTTGACGGTGTGCAACAACTTTCGTGTCGTACCAGCACGCTGAAGCACTTTTTCGTTGCTAACTTTATGGGTCTAGCTTATACGGAGCATTCGACAGTTATCACCACATCTCAAAAGCTTCTAACCGCCGTCTGGTGTCTTCTTTTATGGTCCACGCTTCGCTGCCGTACATAACCACTGGCCAGATGTAGCAATGCAGGATCCGAGTTCTAAGTCTTAGATTTATTTTCCGGCAATACAAGACTTTTCTCATTTTATTGAATGATGCACGATCAACGTTAAAATAAATTAATAGTTTAAAAAAAACACTAAAAACACGCTTTTGGGCTATGATACGATATTCACATACACACGGCTATGATACGATATTCCATCATGGAATGCCAGTGCCTATCTTCCGGTTTCAGACCTTGAAACCTAATCGTGGTCAAAGTTTATTCCAAGACTTTTCTAACAAGTCCATATACAGCTATGATATGATGTTCCATCATGAAGTTCTAGTTCACATCTTCCGACTCCATCATCCGATCAGTTCGACAGTACCATATTATTGTATTGTCATCAGAACTACATGCAGCTGCCAAATTTCATGACGCTACGATCCTTGGAAGTTGGTTAAATTAGTTACCTTAGATTCCATTACATAGTTACATACAGGTCGACCTAATAAAATCGTGTTAAAATCCTAATTATTACGTATTGAAACCTGTATACCAAGTTCAAAGTTTTTGAACGACGTTTTTATGTCATCATCAGACGGCAGACGTCCACTGTTGGACATAGGCCTCCCCCATAGAATGCCATGATGAGCGGTCTTGAGCCGCCTCCATCCACCTACTTCCTGCGACCTTGGCTATGTCATCGGTACATCTTGTGGGGGGCCGTCCCATATCCCGTCTGCCGGTTCGTGGTCGCCATTTCGAGAACCTTTATTTCCCAACGGTTGTCGGTTCTGCGAGCTATATGGCCTGCCCATTGCCATTTCAAGTTGGCAATTTTACGAGCTATATCAATGACCTTGTTTCTTCTGCAGACTTCCTCATTTCGGATCCTATCACGCAGTGAAAACTCAAGCATTGCTTTCTCCGTGGCTCGTTGCGCATCTTTGAGCTTGTGTATGAGGCCAGTAGTTCGCGACCAAATCTAACTGCCATCACTGGCAACACGCACTGATTATATACATTTGTCTTGAGGCTCTGTGGTATTCGTGACCAGAAGATATGGCGTAGTTTCCTGAACGCTGGCCATCCGAGTTGGATTCGTCGGTAGACCTCCTTGTCGAAGTTGAGTCTGCCTAGTTGACCCAAATAACCAGAAGGTTCTGGAGACGTATGTTTCCTATGACAGCCGAGGGGTAGTTGTCGATCTGACGTCTTTAACCCTTGAATCGATCGGTCGGCCACCCGATCCCGAGTGCCCATGCCGGGGAAAATGTTTTATACTCTTTATTGTGAAGTGTCACAATGGGCGGGTTTATTGTCATATGACAATCTCTTACAACCAACCCTACTGGTTGTTCAACGTGTAAATAGTCGAACAACCGGCGGGATCATAACCGTAAATAAATTATAATAAAATAAATAAATAGATTTTAATATGCGGGTACTTTGCAAAATGAGACAAATCGATGCGCGCAAATCCCTTTTTAAACATCAACACGTAATCAGATATATGTCTGTAAAACACCGACTGACCTGTGATGATGATCCTCGCCTCGCTGAAGTCCCAGCACTGCTACGGACCCTCGAGGTTCCTGCTGGTGGATTTTTCACGCAAGTCTCTTCGACAATGCCTCAGACAAAACTCACTCGACGCGGATTAGTTCCTTCGCGGAGTTTTAACTATGCTTTTGCGGAGCGGTTCAATAAATAAAGCGGTAAATAAAGCGGTTCAGAGTCGCGAAAGTATGCAAAACCTCTGATAAATATATATGTGCAGTCGTCGTGACGGCGCGGCGGATAATTATAAACACTAGCGGCGGGTAGGCATTTTTGAGCGATCGCAGTACTGGCGGCGTTGAAGTAGTTGTTCTTCTTCTTCGGAGTCAACATCTGTCAGTGAAATTGAACATCCACATATACTAATCAAATGCTGATGAAAAAGATACTTTGCGCGCAACCACCTACTATGACGTGTTATATGTATGTGTGCATGTAACATGCCTGTAAGTGTGTGTCTTGTTATTGCATTTGATCGACAGAATTAAAAATGCAATTCCGTTAATTCGATCCCAATGGAAAATGGTGACCCAGCCGGGATTCGAACCCGAGACATTACAATGTAAGATCAGGCGACCTAACCACTATGCCACCGGGCCGGGTGATGACAAAATGCGTCGCGGTTCGCAAAATATTCAAACTGAATAACCGCTTACGTCAGAACCCCGCAATCAGACCAAGGAACGGAGAAATCCGACCAAATCTGGTAGTAAGGCGTGAGGGGGGTGGGGGGGGGGGGGGCGCTGTGTACACATACCAGTGCCTCGCGGTAAAGCGTCGGTTTCTTATTGGTAGAGTTAGAGTATAGACTGTGTTGTCCCTAAGCCTATTTGTAATCAATCACCTCACAGTTTCACGGTTGAAATCAGTTATAATAAACACTATTTTAACCATGTCGGTCTAACTTGTAACTTTGTACATAACTCTAAAATTTCATACTATTATTACTATTATTAGGATCAATGTAAGATATTTAACTTAGTTTTAAGTAGGTTGTAAGTGAATTTGTATAACAATATGATTTTTAAATAAATGGTTTACGGGATGCCGGAGGGGGTATCCTTCTAGTATGTGTGAAGTTGTCGTTGCATCCGATATCCTGGGTAGAAAAACGACCCATGTCGTTAGAACTACCCGGGTGGTGGGCGGGGTTTCTCCCCTCGCCCGTCACCGCGTAAATATTAAACGGTTGAAAGAACGATCTATATCGTTATAACAGCCTTAGGTGTCGGGTTAGCCCCCCATGCAGATGACAGCTCCAAAGTGCCAAAGCGTAATACGACATCGAGCAATCTAATACGCTATATATATCAATGCATATACATATATAGTTTATTTTTCTACGATAGTAAGGCGTTACAGCGGCTTGTTTGGCTATTTACCCGACCAAATCCCTAAAACCGGAAATTCGTGTCTGTGAGGGTGAATTTACTGAACGGGAAATAAGCTCTCCCTCGCACAGAGACGTTTCTTCCCGCATTAAGACGCAGAGTGTACGGCACAACTGCGTATATTACTTCCTGTGTGAAGTTGCCCGCTTCCGGTTTCCTTTGGAGTCGTCATTCAACGTATACAGACGCAGGCGGATGCGCATTTGAGAGTACCGCGCCTGCCGGTTGCTGCAATTTGACTATGTTTCACAACTTTATTATCGAGTTTGGTGTTACGACTTACGGTGTCTACGAATTCGAGACCTCCTCAAATTGACTGAATTCCAACAGCGTTATTAGTAAACTTACTGTTATAGTTAGTTACTGGTTAGATTCAGGGCATTATCATATTCATATTCAAATTCAAATTCAAATTTCTTTATTTTACCTTTAAATTGTACATTTATTTTGAAAACAAAGCCACCCTAACTAGGTCTCTCCTCTACTGAAGTAGGTCTTATGTAGTGTAGTTTACCTTATTTATAGCTTCATTTATTTATATACGCGTACATAGTATATAATAATAATATATTATATTTAACCCTTTGAGTAGGGACATAATTTAATGGCAGACCGCAGCAATTTATTTGAATTTCTTACAAAATCACCGCGCTCGACAAAAAGTACTATAACTATGGAACTACTATAGCAATCGCATTGAAATTTCGTATATAGAATATTGAAATCTTAATTTGTAAAACAATTAGATAATTATGAATAAATATGAGAAAGTCGAAAAAGTAAAAAAAAAAACACGGCATTTCTAACTTGTACATGTTATACGGAAAAATACGAAACCCTATTTAGAAATAGTAAATACTATCGTAATCCTTATTAGATTCTCTATCAAAGGTAATATTTCGTTTTGCTTATTTATATACAAAATTATTTAGATATTTAGGTCATAAAAGCAATGAAATTTTTGATGATTTCTCGAAAAAAAAAAATTATGATGTTTGAATACGCCGAAATAAATTTACAAATACGCCGAAAACGTCATATATTTCAGCGAAAAACAAAATAATATGTATTTTGTCAACGAATTTGGTCGACATTTTGATTTTTAGAGTTATTTATCGCAAAAAAAACTCAATAATTAGTAATGACGCCATAGCGATAAGCCTAACCCAATTTTTCAACTCAAAAAATAATCAAGGCAAATTGGAATAAACTGTACGTAAAATCACTGAATTCGGTTGATAAAGTGTTTTAGAATCAAATTTACTTACATTTCTATTCATATTCTAACTGAAAACACAAAACACTGTTCTTGACCCGATGTTTGACAATGACGACCGAACAGCGATATTTGACACTGGAATTTACCAGAAATATTTGTTCAATGGCGCGCGAAATTATTTTAGCGACCGTCTATGTATCTGTGGTAATAATGAGATATTTGGTATGGATTTTAAGATGCGTTCGAATTAGAAAATAATGTTGCTGTGCGCTCCGGGAGCAAGCCGCAAATATTGGTCTTTACGTAGTGAACGGTGTTCTGATGTGCAACCAAATTTGGTCGTTACGTAGCCGAAGGGGTAGATTGATATGTATACATACAATATAAAATTTAAATATACACATATACATATACGTATATATAATACATACCTTATAGATATATCTTAAATAATATGCTGGAAGTGCTGAGGGCTGCAAGCTTTTCAAATGTGATATTAATGCAGTTTAGGCATGGAGCCAAGCTCGTAACCTTCACTTCAATATTAACAAATGTTCAGTGATGACATACTTAATATCGCCTGCTCATCTGATGTATGATTACTCCATCGCTGGATGTGTGCTTCCCAGAGTTACTGAAGTCAAGGACTTGTGAGTTGTCTTCGACCTAAAGTTAAACTTAAACTAACACATTAGGCAACCATCTACAACTTCTTTAAAGCTTCTAGGGTTCGTGATACAATTTAAACACTTCAATAATATTCGGGTTATGAGCACGTTATACAACTCGGTTGTTGAAGTCGCATGGAAACGAATGCAGCTATTTGGAATCCGCATGAAGTACCTATTCCTCCATGCTGGAAAAGGTACAGAAGTGTTTTTTGACAAACATACATACATACATACATACATACATACATACATACATACATACATACATACATACATAAATGCATACACACACATACACACGTCCTCTCTCTCTCTCACACACACACATGCATACATACATACATACATACATACATACATACATTCATACATACATACATACATAAACTCCCTACTTCCTACCACTATCAAACAACTGGAGGACAAACAATTAAAAAAAAACATTAAGGAGATGCTGATAAGGCCACCCTTTCTATAATATGATCGAATTCGAGGGCCATGACTTTTCAAATATTGTACCAATTTGAATGATAATTATATATTATGTACTTTTAGTATTTAAAAGTAAGATTTAGCTTTAGTTTGATTATTTAACAATTTACTTACTACTTTGGATGTTACTATGTGCAGTTTTTAGTACATATATATATTTGAGTTATTGAGTTATTGACATGTGAGGTTCCAAAATTTTTGTTTATAACACGTGTATGTATGTTAAGTAAATATTAAAGTAGTGATGAGACTTACTACTTAAAACACCAATATTTTGACACGTCCAAGGGCGGTTTTTAGCCGCCAATTGGACACGACGTAAATGTAATGTACCTAATGTACATTCATTTTTTTTAACCCACTTACTTTTTTTATTGCTCTATGTTAACTGTGGTTGACCAATTACTAAAGGTCATAAAAAAAAATATTTCAAGCAAGTACATAGTAATTCAAAAGGTATCAAAGTTTTTACACGTATAGAAAGTTTTTACACAAAGATTTTTTTTGTTATATCTACTAAAATTACTGATTTTTTTAGGTTTATTTAAATGCTTTTTCTATCGATGAAATGAGCCCTAATTTCACCCCATTTATTGTGTACTTTATATAGCTTTTATATAGCTCTAGTAGTTTATGCGCAAAAGATGATAAAATTCAGGTGATGTAGCGTGGTCGATTTTGGGACGTCCGTCTTTCTTACTAATATTATAGAAAAGTAAAGTTTGTGAGGTTGTAGGAAGTAATCTCTGGATCTACTGAACCGATTTTGAAAATTCTTTTACCAATAGAAAGCCACGTTATTTGTGAGTGTCATATATTAACCGTAAAATGAAAAGACTTTTTCGTGGTAGTCGGATTACCAAAGTAAGTCGGAGAAAAAACGGTCGAACGAAAACGTTTCCAACGAAATGAGAGATGATTAAGTTATAGAGAAAAGTTGTAGAGCTTGGTAATGCATACAAAAAAGTCAGCGACAGCATATGTCTAAATTTTATATTTAAGTCTTAAAAAGTAGTTTTTTATATTAAAAAAATAATTTAAATCGTTAAGTCATGTTTATTGGTCATATTATCAACAATTATGAATTTATATCAAAATAAGTAAATTTACTAATTTAGTGTTTAAAACAAAAGACTTTTCCCTTTTACTGCATAAATGGTTCAAGAGATAAGACAATCACAAATTAGACACTCACAAGAAGACACTCACAAATAACGATAATATAGTCAAATTGGCATGCAAATACATACATATATATATATATGCAGTAAAAATATAACCCTTCTTTTGGCAGTCAGGAAATAAATCGTAGCATTCAGTACTAACCGAACCACTCATAATTTCATCACAAGTAAAAAGTTTTGCCGCCCAACGAAGTGGGCACGGGTCAGCTAGTCAAGGATAAAATTATAATTTCTATGACAGTATAATAGCTCGTTTATTTCGATTTATTTCGCATTACATTATTTTTGTGTATCTGTCGTGTAAAATGACTAATCTTCGTTTCCGGAGACGTATGGCTCCGATACGGCGTATACTCTTTATGTGCCGGATAATTGCTCGCGCACTATACTCTACCCGGGGCGGCGCGCGTATGGGTCCCTCGCGTAAATTCGGCCACGTCAATAATAATTAGGCCAAAGCATGTGGCCCGTGCGTGAGGGCCCTTATGGTGGGCGAGCATCTCTTACTTTTACGACAAGCGTAAAAGCTACGTCCGCACTTAGGGGCATACGTGTTTTTTTGCCACCAGCCGCGAAACGACACAGGGCCGCATTAGGGAACTCTTGAATAGGGGTGCGCGCGGACGTCATTGATCGCGTACACGCGATCGTAGCCAACATAGGCTTTTTCCAGTTTTTTATATGTTTGTATTTTTTAGGTCAATATATCATAACAATATGGCATTATGGCACTCGGAGTAAATAATAGATGTTTTTCGAAATCCCAAGTAAAAAATATATATTATTCTTTCTCGGCCCACCAACCAACGAGGAGGGATAGTATTGTGAACGCGCACAATTTAGTTTTAGAGATAAGACGGAAATATCTTTTTTGATATCTATTTGAATATCAGGGGAGGGGGGGGGGGTAGCTCCCCCCGAGACGGTTGAGATGGAAGTCTGTCTGGGTATCTGGCTGTGTGTCTATCTGTGTGTCCCTCTTGGCGTCTGGCTGTGTGTCTGTTCGTGAATGGTTTACATATTCTATTAACAAAACCCAGAGTCCTCAACGCCTTGCAAACAATACTGTTGATGTGTTGGTCGAACGTCAGCTTTTGATCCAGTTGTACCCCAAGATCTCGAATGCACTGAACTTCGGGGATACATTCACCATTTACGCGGTATTTGAAATTGATGCTTTCCTTTTTGCGACTGAATGTGGTAGGCTATTAGAATGTTGGTAGACTAGAAGACTATTAGACTATTAGACTATTAGTTGGTAGACTATTAGAATGTGGTAGACTATTACAATGTGGTAGCATTTAAAGTGAGCTTATTTTTCACGCAATAATCAAAGAGTCGGTCAATATCTGTCTGAATATGGAGACAATCGGCCATGCTATCCACTTGAGCATAAACTTTGAGATCATCCGCATATAATATATAATGTCCTCTGGTGAAGCATAAGCCAATGTCAAATATATAAGCGTTAAACAGTAAAGGACCCAAATGAGAGCCCTGAGGAACTCCAGAAGGGACTGTCCCGAAGTTAGACCTGAAACCACGAACCGCTACAGCTTGGTTCCGGTTTGTATTTCTCTACGACAGCGCTTGAACGATTTATCCGATTGAGCTAACATTTGGCATACAGGCATCATTCGTTTATGGCAAGAGTTGAAAAGGGTACAAACAGGATCACAGTACACAGACAGAAGCTTTTCTTAGAATACTATTTAAATCGAAGCGACGTCGTCACGAGTCCTAAGGGCCCGCATATGGCCGCCATATGGCCGCTACTCCGCCGACGCAGATATTCCAAGGTTCCAGAAATTTCTCAACCTCCACCCGCCCCGGACGTATCCCTCTGCTCACTTCCCTCGCCCCTAATCCCCGTATCGCCCTGCCTCTCGACAGTGCGCTTACTGTTCCAACTTGGTATACTGTGACCAGGATTGTGAGTAAAATTGGTCCACCAGGGCCCCACTACTCATATTTCACTTTCGAAATATTGGACTTACAGAATTAAAATTCGGTATTCAATTCAATTCATTTCGGCCTTACAAGGCAGAAGTGATGCCTTATAAGGCCGAAATGTCATCGTATTTTCGCCGGTCAATATATTTTCGTAAACGATTGAATCGAACGTACTTAATGCGTTGCATTCTCACTACCCGCGCTCGTCGCCGACTATCCCTTTCAATTAGATCAACCTTCTTCCCGAAGGGACATCACGCTCAAAATACTTCCGTTTATCCTTGGCTACTTGCCGGGAAATTTTGTGGGGATACAACCGTTTTTTTATAAAACGTTTGCAATATCCAACATCTTACGATGTAAAAATGGTTTTTCCTTCTTTCGTAAACTTGCACGATTTTGAAACGACTAAATTTGACTAAATTCCATTTTTTCCATAATAATGTTTTTCATTTTATGATAATCATTTATGATATTTTCATGATAATTTATTTTCGTGATAATCTTCATGATAGTTATAAATTAAAAACACTTAAATTGAATTGACTAATCTCTTTATTTTCGAATAAAGCATTATAGTTTTAATGGCGTTTTTTTAGCTCATTTTATTTATACTATATTTGTATATTTTGTATATTTATTTATTTCCATAATTCAAGATACAAATTACAAAGAAAATCCTTATTCTAACAAAAAAAACAGTTTATAATAAGTGTATATATTATACCTAGCTTAGAAAGGAAATTCATCTTTTGACATGACGGTTTACCACCTCACTAGGTATGAACCTGTGTTGAGGTGGTACTAACATCGATGAATTCTTTTGAGACGAGAGGGCAAGTCTTATCTAATACTTGAGTATAATTTAAAATTTAAAGTTAAATTTAAAAACATCAATAAAATTATAAACTAAATTAAAATTTATGACAATCTACTAAGTTATATGGAATAATAATAATTTTTTTTTATATATTTGATATAAACACATATAAATATGTATACCATATATAGATATATATTAATATAATATATATATTATATATACCATATACCATACTTATTTTATTTATTTATTTATTTATTAAAGAAAACTTACAGTATGATACTTAAACAAAATTACAAAATTGTAAACATTCTAAAATATAAAACCGCTTACGGATTTCCTATGAATTACAAATTTATATTTGTTTCAATTCTGGTACTTTTTGGTATCCCCCCCCCCCCCTTTTCTTAATATAAAACATATTACAATTGCTCGAGAGTTGGGTGCGTATGTGTATATTTGCTGTGAGAGTAACGCGGAGGGTGGGAGGGTGTGTATGTGTGTGTGTATGTGTGTAAGTGTGGGTGTGGGTGAGTGTGTGAGAGAGAAAGTTAGTATGCCTGCATCTGTACGTGTGTGTGTGTGGTTTTTTACTTTATTTTTTACGTTATTTTAATACTACGGAAAATACAACAAATGTCCACTTGCCGGCAAAGTCTTGGGGTGACACAAGCGATTTTTAAAATAAGTGTTGCAACTCTCGATTTCAAACAATTAGAAGAAAGTCTAATTATTTGGTTTAGACCAAACAAATTGCGATGCGGTGGCCAAAATTGATTACGTTATCAGGACAGGCCACGTAATGTGGACGGATGTTAACGTAATTAACGTAATTAACAGACGTTCACGTCCTGATAAGGTAATTACGTTATCAGGACGGGCCCTAATATCGTATCGCATATTTTTAATATAGGTACATAATTTCAACCGTTCGGTTACAATACAATGCAATAAAATCACTTACTCCGGTAGATAGGCATTCCTACACTTGGATGCGTCACAAAATTAAATGCCTAAAATATTAATTATTACAAACATAACCACCGTGATAGTTGTCATGGCTTTAATATTATATTCAATATTACCTACATACAAATAATCAAAATATACTAATGTGATTTACGAGATATTAACGAGATACTAGACAGGGAGAATAATATATTTAAATAGAAATGCAAATTCTATGTATAATAATCAAAGAAAATTTATTTTATTGTCAATCCAGCAATATGCCTTCCTATTAAAAAAAAATGAATATATGTATAATAAATTATATGAAAATTAGAATGTCAGCTATCATAATACCATTATGTTTAAAACTCTACATATTTCATTAATCATCAACATCGAAAATCAACTCAGAATTTTCAAACTCTCTTACACCATAAATTGAGTTTGTTACCAAATTATGTATAATTATCTTTTTAAATTGGTCCTTTCCAAAGCTTTTCATTTGCTCTGGAATCTTATTATAGTAGGACAAATTTTGGTGAATAAAACTGTATCGCACTTTGCTAAGTGATGTCGGTTTATGTGGAGATTGGATTTATTCCTCGGATCGGGATGATGAAAATCACTAATCACCGGAGCTTCTGTTAGGTGTCTACGAGCGTACATAATATTTTGGTAGATGTAAGAAGAAAATAGATTTATTATTCCTGATTCTACAAATAGCGGCGCACAAGCTTCTTGATGAGACTATATAAACTGCGTACCGCTCTTTTCTGGAAGAATGAGTTTGGTGCCATTCCCCCAAAACAGTAGGCCATACGATATTAAGGAGTGGAAATACGTAAAATAAACGGATTTTGCTGCTTCAAAACCGCATAAACTTCTTATCTTCCTAATAGCTAATATGGCACTGCACATTTTTTTACTGAGATCATTTAAGTGATCAGACCATTGTAATTTTTGATCAATTTCTAATCCGAGAAATTTCGTGAAGGAGACATTTTCTAGTTTGTCAAAGTATACGTCTATTACAATTTAAATAAAACTTTAATTTAAACTTCGATGCGCTCGCGAAATATTGGTATACCTACTCTATGAACAGGTAGTAATATAATATACCTACTCGAGAAGTTAACTTGCCGTGTGCCCTCTCCCATGCACTCGATAAAGTTACTTAAGGGAAACTTGAGCAAACTGCCTTGCTGTAGAGCGTAGACGATATTCCAACTTCCGGCAAAGTCAAAACTGACTTTAACTAGCAACATTTTAAAGGGCTCATTATGGAGCTAGGCAATGGATAAAAATGTATGAAAAGTAGTAGTTTTATTTATTGTTTTTATTTCAAATCTTCGGGATTTCGAAAGATAGAGTTTAAGTTTCTAAACGAGTTTTATGCAAAATTTTATGTTCAATTCTGTTGTATATTCTATACTAATATTATAAAAAGGTAAAGTTTGTGACGTTGTAGGAAGTAATCTCTGGATCCACTGAACCGATTATGAAAATTCTTTTACCAATAGAAAGCCACGTTATTTGTGAGTGTCATAAACAATGAAAAGCCTTTTTCGTGGTAGTCGGATTTCCAAAGTAAGTCGGAAAAAACGGTCGAACGAAAACGTTTCTAACGAACGCTGCCTTAACGATGAGAGATATATGATTAAGTTCTAGAGAAAAGTTGTAGAGCTTGATAATGCCGGCCAATCGGTTCTCTAGGGCTTAAACTAAAAGTACAGATATAAGACCATCTAAAATAATCAGACAATAAGGCTCTACTTTTTTAAGTAATTTAAATGGGAACAATATTTCAAAAATCATCGCCCTCAAATTCGGCCAGATTATAGAAAGGGTGGCCTATCAGCATCTCCTTGATGTTTTTTTTTATTTTATGTCCTCCAGCTGTTTAAATTTTTTAGGGAGTAGATTATAGAATTTAATGCTAAGGGACAAGTAGCTTTTCTGTAATTTCAACAGCTGAAGTCGGACTTGTTGACTGATTGGACGATGTGATTCCGCTGATAGCCTCAAAATAATTGTTAAACAATTCGGCAACTTTATTGGGATTGTCGTACTGATAATTATTTACATTCAAGGAGACGCTGGAGGCCACCGACATCTGTTGCGAGGTCTCTGACTTAATAAGTCAATCTAGCGGATTTATTATCAGTGATGAATCTATAGCTCTTGAGGCATACTTATAGCTGATACAATGTACTATATTGTAATATAATGCAAAAGAATAATACTATAATATATTTAGATCGTTATATTTATATATTTGTGTATGTATGTATATGTATGTGTGTATGTGTATATGTATCTATATGAGTACCTACGTCAGTTAGGCTTCTCCACCTAAGTCAGAAAGTAAGTCGTATGCCCAGATACAGGCTATATTTGGCCTAGTTGGGTATACGCTGAGCATGGTCATGTGAATGTGGGCCGTTGTTTCTTCGCACCATTACTTGTTATGACCATTTTTATGCGTTTTATAATTATGTTTGATACAAATAAATAAATAAATAAATGTATATAAACGTCATACACTGAAAATAAACGTCAATACAGTGGATGTGAGTAATTTGCCGTACGCCAACGATACACTCAGATATATACGATTATTTATTTTTATTTCTGAGGGGGATTGCGTTAGTGGTAGCACGGCCATAAAGCCTTAACAAATTCCAGTCACGGAACGCAAAACATTGTTGGCGAATATTAGATAATATAAGTAAGCCGTCAATATTGCGGACACGTACGCGCCAAATCATATAGATGAACAAATGGACGGCGCACATTGGGCAGAAACAGGTTTTTTTGGGATTGCCTGGAGCGGGAATTTGCAACCAACAATTGTTAAAGGGGAGAAATCTCGGTACTCGTTTGTTGGGAGTTAATGGGCCCTTGCTGAGTTGGTCACGAAAACCCATTCTGTTCAGGGTTGGTCATACTCACGGGTCAACACCCATCCGACGGCCTCCACGCATGAAGTGCGAGCATGGGTAAGACTCTGGCCCTTAGGGCTAGTTTCCCCTAGGAATCAAACTTCTAGCGCTCCTGCACGGTCTGCGTACCGTGCGGTATAAGCCAATCGATTGCGCACTCTGACTAACAGTAAAGAGTTTCAAGGCGATAGGTGAGGGCAGCAAACCCCGCCCACCGCCCGGGCAGTTATAACGACGAGGGTCGTCTTGTCTGCCCGGGATGTCGTGCTACGACAACCCTGCGCGTACCAGAAGGGTAAAACGCGCAGGGGGTGAAATAGGGTAAACCACCCCCCCCCGTACCGCCCCGAGAACCCATTTATTCAAAAAATAAAAGGTATTTACAAAAAAATACTTTACTCTGACTAACAGTCGGGGGAGTATGGAAGCAGTACTGTTTCCTATAGAGCGGGGGTGGTCGCGGACCTTACGGCGACTGCTCTTGAAACGACCATCGGCTACCCGATCCTGGGTGAACAGCCGGGCAAAGGATGCCGTGGTCCGCGATAGATTCGGTACACACCGTTTCACCGCTTCGTAAGGGAGAGGACCGCGCAAGCGACCTCGAACTCATAACCAATCGAGAGACTGGAGTAATCTGGTCGCAATTGGAAGTAAGGGAGTGAGTGTAAGCCCGCTGGGTAACACTCCTGACTATCTCGCGGTTAAGTCGTTGGCCTCTTACGGGTATGTGGCGGAGCTTGACGGTGGACTGTTTTGTCCAAGTCTTCTGCGTTCACTTCACGGGAGATAGAACGACTAATCGTTAAAACTTCCTGAGGTGACGGGCACGCCCGCTGTAGTTGACAACTCTAGTACTCGTTTGTTGAAATTTCAGTAATCTCAGTACTCGTAACCAATCGAGAGACCGGAGTAATCTGGTCGCAATCCGGAAGAAGTAAGGGCGTGAGTAAGTAGTAAGCCCGCTAGGTAACACTCCTGGCTATCTCGCGGTTAAGGCGTTGGCATCTTACGGGCATGTGGCGGAGCTTGACCGTGGACTGTTTTGTCCAAGTCTTCTTCTGCGTTCACTTCACGGGAGATAGAACGACTAATCGTTAAAACTTCTTGAGGTGACGGGTTCGCCAGTTGTAGTCGACAACTCTAATCGTTCTCGTTTGTTAAGAGCTAATGGTCCGTGTTAAGAGCTAATGGTCCCTGTTGCACTTCGGCCACTAAGACCCATGTTGTATAAGGGTCGACCAAACTGACGGATCAATTGTGCATTCCGACTGATAGCCGGGGGAGTCTGAAAACAGAATTGTTTCCTATAGAGTGGAGGTGGTTGTTAACCTTACGGCAACGATGAATCGGCTACCCGATACCGGGTGAACAGCCGGGCAAAGGATTCCGTGGTCCGCGATAGATTCCGTAGACACCGTATCACCGCCACGTAAGGGAGAGGACCGCACAAACGACCTCGAATCTGGTTGCAACTAAAAGTAAGGGCGCGAGTATCGGCCCGCTGGGTGATTAACCTGGATATCTTGCGGTAAGGCATTGGCTTCTTACAGGCGAGTGGCGTATCTAGACAGTGGCCTGTTTTCGTCCCAAGTCTTCTACGCTCACCTCAGGGGAGACAGAACGAACTAATATCGTTAAAACTTCCTGAGATGACGGGTTCGCCTGTTAATTCCATCAGTGCGATATCATCTAGTCTAGATTCAGTATTAGGCATAACATATGTGCCACTGTGCGGGGGCTTCGCACGCGCGCACGGCAGGGAAAGTGTTAGAATATCCAATATATTCGTGGCTTCGCAGCGCCAATACATGCGAACCACGTTCTACTTAACACTTTCACGGACGCCTAGGAACGAAACCTTTTTCACAACATGACTACACGCTTTTACACCCCTCACACTGGATACATATTTATAAGGCTGCTAATGGTACGTGCGGATATTCGGCCCAAAATCGTGCTTCTTAGAGTACTTTCGTAATAGCTTGAAGTGGTTGCAAATATATATTAAGTTTTCTCCTGCGATACGAACCAAATCTATTCTATTAGGGACTTTGACAGTATTTAGTTTTCTTATCTATCATAATCGCAGATGTATTATAATTAGAGGTACGGAATTTTCGCAAAAAAGAAACAGAAATGACGCAAAAAGAAAATGGAAAGTATCGAAACTTCGCGGAGCCCACCGAAATATTATTTTCTAATTCGAACGCATCCTAAAATCCATACCAAATATCTCATTATTACCATAGATACATAGACGGCCGCTAGAATAATTTCGCGCGTCATTTCGCGGATATTTCTGGTAAAATTCCATTGACAAACATCATCATTTTATTTTAGAGAAATCATCAAAATTTTTATTGGTTTTTATGAGCTAATAATATTTTTGTATGTAATTATACAAAAAGTACAAGTTAGAAATGCCGAGTTTTTTTTCACTTTTTCGACTTTCTCATATTTATTCAAAATTATCTAATTGTTTTACAAAATGAGATTTCAATATTCTATATACGAAATTTCAATGCGATCATTGCACACTTATTCTTTTTATGATTTCTATAGTAGTTTCATAGTTATAGTACTTTTTGTCGATTCCAATAAATTGCCGCGGTCTCCCATGAAATTATGCCGCTACTCGAAGGGTTAAATTGGCATCCTACTAATATTATAGACGCGAAAGTTTGTAAGAATGTATGGATGTTTGTTACTCTTTCACGCAAAAATTACTGAATGGATTTTGATGAAACTTTACAATAATATAGCTTACACATCAGAATAATACATAGGCTATAATTTATAAAGATATAGTGTGAATTATCTAGAATATAACGATAACTGTCAAGTAAGTAGGAAAAAAATCTAAGAAATTGACATTCGAAATTTAAATTCTATCCTACTATCCTACTAATATTATAAACGCGAAAGTTTGTATGTATGTATGGATGTTTGTTACTCTTTTACGCAAAAACTACTGAATTGATTTTGATGAAACTTTACAATAATATAGCTTACACATCAGAATAACACATATTCTATAATTTATAAAGATATGTATATGGTTTTCTATCATCATTATCACAATTTTCCATCACCACGCGGGTGAAACCGCTGGGCGCAGCTAGTATACTATATATTTGAAATAAAACAACTCTTTTATAGACTTTAAATTTATATTAAATATTATTTAAAAACTGACATTGTTGTAATTATTAGAATATTTGACTATTTAGAATCGTTCTGTCCCGAACGGCGACGTTAAATTTAATAAAGAAGCATTCTGCTTCTATACTGTTAGTTGGGCTCCAAAAACTCTGTAACGCTACTTCAACAAATGTTTAGAAACAGCATTTAATACCCCAGAATATGTTCTTAACACAGGTATCTTGAAGCATTAGGGCATGAAAGAGAGTATACCCATCAATGAGCTTATTTTGAGAAAGTTCTCTAACTAAAGGATTTTTTAAGAAATTTTCGAGTAATGCATTTTGATTTAAGGTGGTGAGTTGCAGCATCTCCGGGCTAAATAACTGACCAATATGAAAGTAGGCTTCATTTGTTGTATTTTAATATCATGTACAGCGAAATTTTATTGAAACTTTTTTCAGTTGCAGTTTTTCGTATTTTGGCAAATTTCAATAAATTTCGCTTAAATTCGCATCTATTTAGTAAAAACAAAAATTTCGTACCTCATTTTCGGTTTCGTTTATTTATCTTTGCGTCTAGTGTTGGGTGTGTGCTTTGGTTTTTTATTTTCGTTTGTTGTTTAGGGATTTTTTAAGGTCTTTATGAGCCTTGTAACACTGCGACCATTGCTGATCTATTGTGTTCGTTACCTACTGTAGTTCTGCTCTAAGCCTCGTGTCATTTCAGAACCGCAACAGGCTTTTGGCGCCAGAGTGTTTTACCTCCTCAGTGGGTGTATCTTTTACGTATCAGCGGGCCACACTTGCACATGAGGTGCAGGGGAGTTTCCTCTGCCCGGAGCTTGAGATTGTTCATGTGTTTGTTTAGGCCACAATGCCCCGTGAGCGCCCTCACCAGTATATATATGTGTAGATTGTGCCTATTTAGCATAAGACCTCACGGGCAGTATTACGGTCGTAAGCCTTAATTAGCGCTCTGGAATGATTCAAACCTGTCTTGTTGTTCCAGTGGTTGACGGATTGTTCTAAACATATTTTTATGAGCATTAGGTTTGCAAGGCTTTTTGGTACGCCACAGCAAGGTTCAGGGCCGTATAACGTTTCCTTTGCTCCCGTCTTAGCAAGTTCATCGGCTTTTTCATTTCCCTCGATTCCTGCATGGCCGGGAATTCATCTTAGAATTACTCTGTTCTTTTCGCCCAGGGAATTGTGTGCTTTGTTGTTTCTTTATCCGTATTTCTTATCAGTTCCTGGATGTTTGTATCAATTCTAACAAATTATTTTTGTTTGTTACAGGTATGAGCTTTTACGAGATTGTTGCGGATATTTTAGCTGTTTTTTCCGCAAAATTAGGTAAATATGTTTCTTGTATACCTACCAAATAAAAAAAATATCATCATTATGTGAATAATATTAAAATAGCAGGAGCTGTGATTTAAAAATTCGTTTGTTTTAATTAATTTCGAGGTAACATACCGCATAGGCGTATTTTGGGCGCTATCTAAAGTGCGCCGCCATCTTGTTATACCACGAACACCGCCATATTGAATATGTAGTAGTAGTAGTAGTAGTAGTAGTAAACGGAGTGGGGGGCTTGTTTCCAGCCCTTGATGTCACCTGGATCTATAAGATCTTGTAACTACCCACTTTGTGGTAGTTACAAAAGTAGTAAGTAGTAGCCCGGTACTGCTTACCAGTCCATGCAGAACACTGACCTTCAAGTTGAGCTTTCTTCAAGTATGCTGTCTTCAGATTCTTCGCCACATATTCGGCAGTCCTTGCTCTCGGTCAAGCCAAGGTTGAATAGATGTGCTCTAAGGGTCGTGTGTCCGGTGAGTAGACCGAGAGTGGTTCTAAGGTTCTTCTTACTCATCTCAAGTTGGACAAAATTTCGTGTCTGTGCTGTTGACCGTTGATGACTCTCCTCGTCGGAAGCCAACCCAGGGTGTAAAATCAGGTCATGCTTACCATAAAAAATGCAATGTCATCGGAATTGAACCAAAATATACATTTTGAACTTCACACGATAATATTTGAGGAGTTTTCTCAATTCCTCGTGGATCCCATCGTCAGAACAGTATTTAGATAAAAATGGGACCAATCTGTAAATATATCCTTTCGGATAAAAAAAGAATTTTCGAATCGGTTTATAAATGGCAGACTTCTGAGGTAAAACATATATATATATATAAAAAAGATACAACCGTACAAGATGCAACGATACAAGATAACCTCCTCCTTTTTTTGAAATCGGGTAAAAAGCGACCTTACGTCCACTTAGCAAGTAGTATATTGTATACGTATTTAAATTATGCCCTTAGCAACGTGAAGATAAAATAAGTCAATAGGTTCATCTATAATTAGGTCAAGAGTGAGGAGTCGGCTATGATGTGTCTTTGAATTTAGTTTGTATCAAAGAGCGGCCTAGTTCGCGCGCTGGCCAGATTAAGTAGTTCTGGAGAAGATTAAAGGACGCTTCAAACAAACCTTCGTTTTATTCAGTCAAGAATAGCTCAAAGTGACACTCAAGGAGGATAAGAAGTAAACTGTCGTTCATATCTCAATAAAACTGTGGCCAGTACAAGGCGTGCTGATGATCCAACCTTATCATAAGATTGCAACGGTGTACCCGAAGTCTAGACTGCTTTACAAGGGCCGTAGAGGAGAGCTTCGTGGTATAGTGGTTTTAGCCAGAGCGTCCAATGCTGCTCTGCTGTCAGAGCAGATGAGGATTTTTCTATATTTTGCTAAATATTGAACGTACAATAATATTAAGCAATTTTCTGAACACGTTGATCAATCAATTTTCTGAACACGAATCAATTTCCTGAACAGTGGCGCTATACACGTTTTTTTTAAATTATTTATTGTGTGGGGCTTTTCTAAGGTCTTTATGAGCCTTGTAACACTGTGATCATTGTTGATCTATTGTGTTCGCCACCTAATATAGTTCTGCGCTAAGCCTCGTGTCATTTAAGAACCGCAACAGGCTTTTGGCGCCAGATTGTTTTACCTTCTCAGGTCGGACGTATTGACCACTCAAGTGGGTGTATCTTTTACGCATCAGCGGGCCACACTCGCACATGAGGTGCAGGAGTTTCCTCTGCCCCTTGGCAGAACCTGCACATTTTTGTGTCTCGGAGCTTGAGATTGAACATGTGTTTGTTGTGAGCGCCCTCACCAGTATGCGTAGATTGTTCCTATTTAGCAATAAGGCCTCACGGGCCGCCTTAGGGTCGTAGGCCTTAATTAGCGCTATGGATTGATTCAACCCTGGCGTGTTGTTCCAGTGGTTGACGGATTGTTCTAAACATATTTGTTTGAGAATTAGGTTTGCAAGGCTTTTTGGCACGCCACAGCAAGGTTCAGGGCCGTATAACGTTTCCTTTGCTCCCGTCTTAGCAAGTTCGTCGGCTTTTTCATTTCCCTCGATTCCTGCATGGCCGGGAACCCATCTTAGAATTACCCCGTTCTTTTTGCCCAAGGAATTCAGTAGTGATACGCAGTTTTGCACTAGCTTTGAATTAATAGTATTCGAGGCTAGTGCCATAAGAGCTGCCTTTCTATCCGAGTGGATATAGATACGGTGATTGGCGTAGTTCTTATGGAGGTTGATATACGCACCGCTTGACATATGGAGGCGTATTTCCCCAAGTTTACACTTCTTTCGAAGTTTGGTCGCTCTCCATATATACTGCAGTCTACGTCCAGTCCTGATTTGGACCCATCAGTATACCTATACACGTTACGTTTTGTAGTCAAATCCTAATAATGGGAAAAAGTATATATGTTTTTCATACAGACATTTATGGAAACTTCGATTCTCGCATTGACTTTATCTATACTTATTTCCCTTTCTCTATCATTTCTCCGCGCATTTACCAATGTGTTTATTAAAATTTCTTTTGTGAAAGTGAAATTCGGCGTGTTTTTTTCAATACTTTTTCGTCTGATATTCTCGTATTTACGTTACCGCGCCCCAAAAACAATCAGTGCAGCGGGCCGTTTCACCGTTTCGAACTTATTAAAACTCATCGCCCGTGCTGCTGATTCAATAATATTATTATCTGTAATAACGTTACGAGCGCTATTGTGCATGCAGCACTCGGTCTAATGGCCAGTGCAGATGGTTCATCAAATGTTTCGCATTTACCGTGTACTGGGCGCGTAAAGTCGAGCCTAGGACGGCTCCGCAAATAGATTATGTGACCGAGGTCGATTATAATTATCCAGAACAAAGAGACAAAGTCCGATACAAGAGACAAGACAAAGTACAATAGGAATGTTAGAGAAAAAGTCCGTAAAAGATTTGAAGAAAAGATTAGAAAAACCAAGAGCGAACAACTACTATGGTGAAAGCACGTTAAAGTACCTCATTCCAAGCTGAGGAAGACTGTGTAAGCGTTAGCAAACAGATGTTTAAAAAGAGATTAAAAAGCTACCTGTTGGACGTTTATAGTGAAATTAGTGGTCATAAGGAAATTTGTTATACGTTTCTATAATTTAAGCTTGTAGTAATACTGGCCTAATTTAAGCCTGTAGTAAGACCAGTAGTAATGCTGCTGTGCATTGTTTTTTATATTATATTTTATATGTCTTTTTGTATCACAAAATTAGAAGTGTAAGACTAGAAAAATAAGAGTTTGTCTCGCCAACAAACTGTATACCAGTTTGGAGCGATTTTAATATTTAAAAAAATGTAATATAAAAAAAATGAAAAAAAAAGACAGACTTTCGCTAGTAGGTTTATCAAGTCTGCCCCGGATCACTTTAAAAACGTAGGCCATTGCGAGCATTTCTCTGCGCAATATCAGGGAATTATAGCCCACCATGACTGGAAAAACTAGTAGGGTATAAATAAAGATATTTGTTCATTGCCAATCTGAAATTTTTAATTTCGTGCGGTGGCCAAATTATTTATCCTGCATAGAAACTCGTTAGCGACGACCACGCGATGTCTCATGAACGGCCGTTTGGTGAGAGGCCGCAACACGCGATATCGCTTGAACGACAATGAATATGTTTTTTTCAAACATAATCTATACTAACATTATAAAGAAGTAATGTTTTTAAGTTTGTATGTAGAGGGTAATATCCGAAACTACCTATCTGTTCGATATTGTTATTGATAAATTCGAATTCATTTTAATATTATATTTTGCATAATTCAATTATCGATTGGTGAGAGCTGTCAACTCACAAAAACCTGACAGTTGGCAACATCGCCCGCTTTCGAACGGGCGGCGGGTCAGTCTGTCAATTCGAACGGTAGCAACGATTTTCGACCGCTGTCACGGCCTCGCCGACTTTGACAAAAACCTCGTTTGTTGTCTCGGAATCGCGGACTCGGATTCGTTGTAAAAGGCACAAGCGATCCTACGGGAGTGTTACGACTGCACCCCACAGGAAACAGCGCGTCGCCCGCGACATATACTTGGATCAGCGCACGCGTCGCGCCGGACACGCCGCACGAATCCCTCGATCGTGCCGTGCGCGCTACGCAAAAGCGGAATAGCAGCGCGCATCCCACTGCTGCAGCTACATGACCGTCAAGGTACGTGAGTTTTGATTAGCGATCGCCATATCGATAATTCACCGCTCAATACTCATCATAAGTTTTCAAACGCTTCCACTGTCAACTAAACTTTGCACAAGCAACCAAATGATCCACCCGTAACCCATTTGATATCCCCGTCAGACGGCATAGTTACGAGGCGGGATATCGCACACTATCTAATTACAAAAATTCCTTCACTATTGAAAAGCTCTATTATCGACGAAGTACTATAGGCTATATTTTATTGTGATAAATATTGATTTTCAATAGGAAATCACGATATTTGTCAATCAAGTCGGAGAAACATGAGCTGGTGAGTTGCTTTATCGACGTGTGCTGAAGAAACAGTTTGATATATGTGGAAACATTATATGACAAAAACATCAGCCTTTAAGCGATACATAAAAAAGTCAAAGACAGCATATATCCAACTTTAATATTTAAGCTACAATAACTGATTTTACCTCTCAAAAAAGTAAGAAAAATAAGTAGGCAGTGTTTGTTGAAGAGCAATAAAATAAAAATCCTGGCTTGACCAAGAGCAAGGACTGCCGAGTATGTGGCGAAGAACCTGCGACAGCATACACATCGTTGGTCGCTGCCCAGGCCTCGCCGCAAAAAGACACAGTTTACTGGGACGAGCCTTTCTCGAACCCAGCGATCTGGCCAACTTTAACGCAGTTGTTACTGAAACTTTTTTTTATCTCGTATCACAGTAGTTTTTTTAGTATTATTACCTTATGCATAAAGTAAACATGGAAAAATACCAAACAAAACTGACTATTCAGAAAAGCTCGGAAAATGCGGATCGTTTTACGATCAGTAGTAATAGGCAGGTAGGTTAACGCTCATATAACTACTACTTTATCGATTGTATCCTATTATAAATTAAAGAAACACATTTATTAAATAGGATAGAAAACGAATTTACCGCGTGATATTTGTTGCACCCGACGTTTCGGTGACGTTGCAGCCACCGTTGTCTAGGGTAGACTGAAGAGCTGTCAATCCGTTGTTTTGCGGGTAGGCCGCTTACCGCTGCCGCCGCTGCGTAGGTTATAGCGGTGGTGGGGGGCCGGGCTCGGAGCGCGGGAATTTTGAAAATCCGTCTTGCACACAACACTCACTGTATCCTGTTTTACGTCTTTGCGTTCGGCTTCGGCGTTCGGCGGCGGGAACATTTTAAGAAGAGGGTTCCACGTAGAAGAGAGTTTGTAGCCGTCGTCTCTATTGAAGTTCGGGGTTCATGCGAGGAAAGTAGAATTGTTCCTTGGATAGAACAATGGGATTTTGAAACTGTATCCAGTGGCTACTTCCGCTATCCAATATATGTTCGCAGATCGCCGATATTTCTCGCTGAACGTTTTTAAGAGCTTTGATGTATTCTGTCAGTCGCGTGGCTATGGGCCGTTTCGTTTGTCCAACGTAGGCTAGACCGCAGCTGCATTCGACTTTATAG
This sequence comes from Micropterix aruncella, assembly GCA_944548615.1. NCBI lineage: Eukaryota > Metazoa > Arthropoda > Insecta > Lepidoptera > Micropterigidae > Micropterix > Micropterix aruncella. The sequence goes on along the minus strand of OX155978.1, from coordinate 14,645,213 downwards.
ACACCCGGGGTTTGCAGTGGTATTACATCCTTTACAGGCCTCAAAAATCGAGCTATATTTTGGGTCGGTTTCTATCCTATTTATAATGTCAAACAACCGCGATAGTCTTCGATTTTATAACACATTTATTACTATGAAAAATGCTTTACTATCTATCTATCTATATCTATATATATAATCTATATACATCTAGGTTATAAATTTATAAAAAAACGTGCATAAAATAAATTTCAATCAAGCTTATTTGTAAACGCTTACCGTTTTGAAGACATAGTGAAAGTTAATTACGCTAATACGAATTTAAATAGAAAAGCAGTTCAAAATTATAATAAAAAGATAATTATCTATGCACCGAAACACTGTCAAACGATCACTGCGGTGATTGGTGAACAATAAGCAAAGTTATTTGCTCGTTAATATTTTTAAATTGAGGGTATTTCCCATACTTTTTTTGATCTTTATAAAGATCGGTAGTTGTAAATGTGATCTGCACGGACTGGTAAGCAGTACCAGGCTACTATAGTAGGGCCAAAATCAACGTGCACCTGGAGTCATAAATCATTAGGCCGGACCTCTCGCTCACACTCGCTGTCTTTCGCTCGCACTATGGGGATGCGTGTTTAAAAAATAATAATAGCAGTATCGATGGATTATCGATGGTTGGATCGATATAGATGCCAAGAGATATCGATGCACATTATAGATTATGATGAAAATTTTCGTAATAATTTGTAATAATTGCTTTAGTTAGTTTTAAACTCATTTATTGAGAAAAAAATCGTAAATACAAACTAACGTATACATGCAACAATAAAGTGAAATAAAAGTTTAAAGAATATTAAAAATATATTTTAAGTTTTTAGGAGAATAAATTATTTGATTTGATTTGAGTGAATTATCGATAAGCAACGTCGACTGGTTGGACATCCTTACGCGCGTCATCCGGCCTAATGATTTATGACTCCAGGTGCACGTTGATTTTGGCCCTACTATAACAGACCACTGACCTAACCACAAAGTGGGTAGTTACAAAAGATCTTACAGATCCAGATGGCATCAAGGGCTGGAAACAAGCCCCCCACTCCGTTTACTACTACTACTACTACTTCAGTGTACAAACATTTTTTTAAAGGCGTTTTCACTATGATAAGACATTTTTTCCGTAGATCTCAACGCTAACGCATAGGTACTTCGTTGAAAGACAAATACGATGACATCACTATCTCATTTTGGAAAAAAAAAATTACATCGCACGTTCTTTACGTGTATCTTTCATATCTTTTATATATATGTATATATATATATATATATATATATATATATATATATATATATATATATATATATATATATATATATATATATATATATATATATATATATATATATATATATATATATATATATATATATATATATATATATATATATATATATATATATATATATATATATATATATATATATATATATATATATATATATATATATATATATATATATATATATATATATATATATATATATATCTATATATATATATATATATATATATATATATATATATATATATATATATATATATATTATTTTATTTATTTATTTTAACTTAACATGCGAAATTCATAAAATGGTCATACCAAGTAATGGTGCGAAGTAAACGACGACCCACATTCACATGACCATGCGCAGCACATGCCCAACTAGGCCGAGTATAGCCTGTATCTGGGCATACGATTTATTTTCAGACTTGGGTGGAGAAGCATAACTGACGTAGGACACATACACTTATACACACACATATGCATATACACATATATACATATACATACACATATATGTTACATTATGTTTATTATCTTATATCACATTTATGCAGGTATATTATTTCTAAGAGAGGATTTGCAGAAGATCATTCTCTGTCCTTGAACGACCTATATCCTCAAGAAGCCATTTTTTTAATTTTATTATTGAATAAAAAGATACTTTCGTTTTTTTTATGTCGTCATCAAGACAGTTGAATATTTTGGGTGCGATAAAGTTTAATTGCCTTTGGGCAAATGATGAATTAACTCGGGGAAAGGCATAATTCAAACCTGCAGATGCTCTTGTAGTTCTGTATTGCTGGCTTCGTGGTCGTTTATCTAGGGTTCGATGGAAAAACATGAGTGACTGTTTCACAAACAGCTGGCGTATATCTAACACACCTTACTTTCTTGGAAAAGGATGTTAGAATCATATCGTGGGGGTCTTCTATTGATTACCCTCAATAAAAGCTTTTGGGCTTTCACTAGAGGATCCAAGACAGAATTTGCACATACTCCCCACGCTATTATTCCGTGCACCCATAAACCCTGACATAGGGCCATGTAAACCATTTTTAGGGAGTTGTTAGAAAGGACATTGCGTAATTCTCTAAATACGAAAACAAGCTTCCTAGACCTCGAGGACAGTTGTAATAATTTCATATCTTTCATCCTTCATATCTTTCGCAATGCCTGAGTCTCAATTGTACCGTGTTTGATAAAGTTGCCACTTTGAAGATGCATATCTTCTATCTTGATCCTATTAGGAAAACATATATTTTAAATCAATTTGTCAGGTACTTGAATAAATTGAATAGTATTGATTTACGTCTCAATTTGATCTCCGTTAATAAAGGTAGCCTGATTAAAATAACTAGTTTTACTTGACGTAAAATCATTGCTAGGTTCGTTGGCTTTGTGACTGATGTTGTACGCCTGCTTTCTTTCTTTCAATGTATCCGATCAACTATTGAGCAACAAAATCCGTCTTTGTTGATTACGGGAAAAGGCCTATTCTCCAAATCAAACGACATACATTATTCGTAGTGGAGTTAGTAAGAACAGATTATTAATAATAAGTTAATACCGATTGTGACCAGATTACTCCGGTCTCTCGATTGGTTACGAGTTCGAGGTCGCTTGCGCGGTCCTCTCCCTTACGAAGCGGTGAAACGGTGTAACCGAATCTATCGCGGACCAAGGCATCCTTTGCCCGGCTGTTCACCAGGGATCGGGTAGCCGATAGTCGTTTCAAGGGCAGTCGCCGTAAGGTCCACAACCACCCCCGCTCTATAGGAAATAGTACTGCTTCCAGACTCCACCGACTGTTAGTCAGAGTGTACACTCGGTTGGCTTCCGCCGTACGGTGCGCAGACCGTCCAGGAGCGCCAGAAGGTTGACTCCTAGAGGAAACTAGCCCTAATGGCAGAGTCCTGCCCGGGCTCGCACTTCATGCGTGGAAGCCGCCGGATGGATGTTGACCCGTATGTGTGACCAATCCTGAACAGAATGGGTCTTCGTGGCCAACTCAGCAAGGGCCCATTAGCTCCCAGATGAAACAGGCAAGCATGTATCCTCCTTCGACTGCACTTAACAACTGAGCGGTGCCGCTCCGGCGCATATCCGGCGGTTTGCATGCGGACATATCATGGAAATTTGTATGTAGGACGCCGCAGCGGCACCGCTCAGGCGCCGCACCGCAGCCGCTCCGCATCGTGTGGCCCGGCCCTTAGTGTATATATATATATATATATATATATATATATATATATATATATATATATATATATATATATATATATATATATATATATATATATATATATATATATATATATATATATATATATATATATATATATATATATATATATATATATATATATATATATATATATATATATATATGTATATATATATATGTATATATATATATATATATATATATATATATATATATATATATATATATATATATATATATATATATATATATATATATATATATATATATATATATATATATATATATATATATATATATATATATATATATATATATATATATATATATATATATATATATATATATATATATATATATATATATATATATCTATGTATATAACTATGTATATATAGTACCATTATGTTAAGTATAAGGGTTTGAAGACAATAAACTAGATTTGATTTGATTTGAAGACACACCCCATATTTGTTTTTGTACACACCCACCCTTCATTCCGCGAATTTGCAAATATCTCCTCGTAGCATTTTCCATCCAAACTCGGAACCATATTCCAGAGCAAAGCCGCGCGTGCTGTAAATGAGTTCGATTAACTACTGCAGCTTTACAAAGTACGCCCGCGTCAATGTTTTTATTATGCAACCACAGAGTGGTGAGACGAGTTTTCTAAACGTTTCGATGGTATAAAATCGCTACCCACGCAAAATCTGTCTCCCGCTTCGCTCTACGCATAGAGCCGAAACATAAAAGCTCTATAAGTACTATTATTATACAGCGTGTACCAAGAATTCTAGTCATTATGAAATGCAAAATCTATATTCACGTCGCGTTTGTCATTAATATTTGTAATTACAAGTAAAGTACTACACATGATTCCAGAAGCTAACAAAAATCGGGTACCTCAATGAAATATATATTTTCGAATAGCTTAGACCTTCAGGATAATGGTTGATTATGGGCAAAAATCGCTCAAGACATGGGAAGGGGGTCAAATCGCTCTCATCAATTTTGTTTACACTAATAAACACTAAATTACATCAAGCGACCAGAAATGGTACTAATATATAAAGATAGTTCGAAAGAGTACATACAAATGTTAAATTTTATATAATTATTTGGACAACCCTTGTCGTATGTTAGAGTGCACAATCGATTGGCTTACGCCGCACGGTGCGCAGACCGTCCAGGAGCGCCAGAAGGTTGACTCCTAGGGGAAACTAGCCCTAAGGCTAGAGTCCTACTCGTGCTCGCGCTTTATGCATGGAGGCCGCCGGATGGGTGTTGACCCGTGAGTGTAACCTTTATTTTATTTATTTATTTATTTATCCATATTAATAACATATAATTAATTAATTACAAACTATTGATTAAAAACTAGTAGTGCTTAACATTAATACTTAATTAATCATTGATAAAAAAAAAGGTACAGGCTCATGTGGATTTTACTGCCTCACTAGGCTTGGGCCTGTGTCGAGGCAGTAGTCTAGTGAAGGTTGTCTAGTAGCAGCCGTGTGTTAAAAAAATATCATAATATATATATATACATACATATACACATGTATATATATATATATATACACACATACATACATATACACATATACAATATACATAACATAATAGTAATATAACACTAATATTATATTTATATATAATATATATATATATATAATATATAACATTATTGATCCATAACCGACCCTGAACAAATGTACGAACACTGCGAACCACTCGCGGTTGTACGAAAAACACAATTTTTTCAACATTTTATGAACTGTCTATAGTAATGTAGATGACTTTGTGTAACAGTACCATATCAGCCACTGTGTGATCTTCGAGAGAATTTATACCGAAGTGGCCCGGTCTGTTTTTGTCCTTGGAAGTCCCAAGCATCCACACAAATTAGGATCGTTTAAAATACGCATGTCAATAACTTTCAACCTGCTTTTGTAAACAGAATATTAGGGATTCTAAATTGAGGACGCAAATTCCACAGTACTCCTAACACAAGCAATGATTAGTTGCAAGATATTGCTTTGTGTCAATAATAATAATAATAGTAATAAATGTATTTATTTCTAATACAATCATAACAATTGTGTAGGAATGTCATTAAATTAATCCTAAACTAGTTACTCAATTTAGCCAAGAGATGATATACAATATATAACTTTAAACTTACCAATTTACAAAAACAAAGACTATATCATAACAGTTTACAACAAAACAATTGACAATAAATATGTATTAAGTGGTTAGATACGATGCTATGTATTTTCACAGTATTTTAAAAAGTCGTTATGAGCGTACATGTTAGTTTTAAGGAGATAAACTCGGATGGATCTCTTGAAAATATCGATGTTTTTAATAGCTTTAAATCTTTCAGGCAATTTATTAAAAAGTTTGAGGCCGATGTATCTTGGCCGAGGCTTGATACGCCAGCTAGGCCTCTGTTTAGAGATCTCTGCATCATGACGCTGCCGTCCATTTATATAATGGAAGTAGCGCTTTTCGTTCGCAGAAATCTAGCCGATTTTGAAGTGAATGGTGTGCATCATCAGTATCCAACAAGATCCCGTAGCATTCTACGTTCGGTAAGTCATGCATTATCCAAGTCGGAGAGGCTAGCCTATATCGCCCAGCGGTTTACAACAAACTCAGCGAGCACATTAGGCAGGCGCAATCTCTTGACGTGTTTAAGAAAAGCGTTAAGAGATACCTTACAGATAAGGCGTTTTACTCACTGGAGGAATATTACTCGAGTGAAGTCTAAAATGATTTGGTGGCTAAAGTATTCAATGATCTCTTTGCATTTTGTCTTGTATTTCTTCTTTTTACATCATTCTTGTGTTTTTTCTTCGTTTTGTTTTGTTTATTTTATCTTTTCTTTACGATTAAAAAAATGTCTGTTTGCTAATCTGTATCTGACTTGTATACCAGTAGGTATACTAATAAAATGATTAGGAATATTTATTTATTTATTTATTTATTTAAGTAATTCAAGAATAATTTAAATCAATTTTATCTTAGGAACTATTTCTAGAAATATTTTAAACACTGAATAAATAGCAGAAAATGAATACATAGCAAAGTCCAGTGGCAACGCCACCTAACTAGGCCGGGACCTGTTCTAAGGTGAACGTTTAATTTTGTGCGTGCTTGTTCAATATTGTGATTATTACAAAAAACAAAATATTTTTGTAACAAAAAAAAATAAAAATAAAAAACTTTAATTGTCGTAATAAAATAATTATTTGATCACAAAAGAATAAACATGCAACCACTACCTTAAAAACTATTAAATACTTAAAATTAGGAATAGAAAATAAACATGTAACTAAGATTAAGAATATATATACACATATATACATACCTACATACATACACATACAAATATATTTAAAAATAATAATATTAAATACAATAATAAAAAGTAAATTTAATCTGATATAAAATATAGTATAACATAAAATTCTAAATATTAATGTGTTCGAATTAGTATATTAATATATAATGTGCAATATTTTTGTGATTTTTTGTCGTCCCTCTTTTATAAGCCAATTTGTAAGTAGCCTTTTAAAGTGGGTCTTATTTTGCGTCGATTTTATATCACCAGGAAGAGCATTGAAAAACCTTGGGGCTATAAATGTATAGGAGCGCTGACCAAAAGCAGTATTCCTTCTGGGTACTATTATATTGCGGTCTTTGGAACACCTCGTTCTTATGGTACTTTGAGAAAAAATATTTATTTGGTCAAACTTAGTATAGGAGAGTGTGGCTTTTAAATATAGTTGCTTGGTATCCAACACATTATACTCCTTGAAAAGATCTTCCGAAGGATATCGATACGGCTTTCGCATGAGAATCTTTAAAATCGACTTTTGTGCAATATCTAAAGGGTAAAGAATGGTCTTAGAACAACCGCCCCATCCTATCACCCCGTAGCTCAAGATGCTGTCACACAATGCATAATAAACGCTTTTTAGTGTTTTCGGGTCTAAAATATTTCTTACCTCTTTGAAGGTATATGAATATGAATATCGACTAGTCGCCTGGAACTTGGTAGTACGTGCTACGAACGGTTGGAGATACTGGGTTTTATTCCTGGTGTCATGCCGATGTACTTCCTCGTGGGATATGGCCGAGCTCTTATTGCAATAAAATTCGCAAAGAGCTTCTTGAGCAAAAATCGCATATACGGTCAATAAGATCGCCTTTTTGGATTGTAATATTGATGTGCAAAAAAGAGTTTATTACTATTACTTTTGTGCTACGAGTTGGTATGAAATCGTAACAAGAATATATTAACCGTTGCACCCTGTATATCCATCCATTTCTCACTATGTATTCTATTTTAATGCCTGGCCTTCGGCTGTTTAGTTAACCAGTTTTCTGTGGCAGTTATTTTTTATCGATTTATTTAGCTCTGTTACGGTTTGCTTGGATTATTTATCGACTTCAACGTCGCCCGGTTTGAGTAACCAGTTATTTTGGAATTTTAAGTGGCGCTACGTGTATATTATTTGGCATTGGTTCGTTTGAGTCTATATAGGCTTTGTTAAAACGTAAGACTGGGTGCTCGATTTCAAATAGGCTATGAGACGAAGGCCATGCGCTTTCCCTAGAATGAATAAAAAATAAAAATAAAATATAAACGGAGCTGCCATGGAATTCAACGACCGAAGTCGGGCCCATCATATACTATTATTACTTTTCTGGGGGGTGAACGGTGGATTCCGGACTAACGACCGGATGTGGTAGGTTTAGGACAGCTGTCTTGTAACATGTGAGCGTTTACCTTACCACCTATTCATTCCCCTTTTCAAGCCATAGAATTTGAGATGCAGAAATCTCGGTTTTAGATATTTTTTCTAGGAAGGAGTTGATTATTTTCCTGGAGAGTCTTTAAAAAGGGGAAACAGAGATTTAGCTGGCAGGCATGAGTGCCAACTTCCGCCGCGTGAAGATGAACAGTCAAGCCGTTCCGGGTGACGGTATTTGCAAGATCATGGTATTTATTTAATTTGTACTCGTGGTCCTTTGGGATATTTGATTCTCATGGAACAGTTAATTCTACGATAAGGGCCATCTTTTGAGATAGAGAGTAAAGAGTTATATCTGGACGAAGTCTGTGCATCCGAGACTTTCAGGGAATTTATACTGCTTAGAGACCGAATCGACCTCCATGAGCCAATCTGAAGCTTACTCGATTATAGAGTAAGGTTTTGTAGTGAAATGTTTTTTGCCTTTAGAGCCATCCCGCGAAAACTTTATTGGGGGTTTGGTGGGTACCGTCAAGCCCCGAACTTTAATAGAGACGTGAGTGCTGTGAGCACGCGGACTTTCAAAATTCGCGCGCGTCGAAACCGCCGCCCCACCACCGTTGTAATCTGCGCAGTAACACCAGCAGTTTCCCGCCTACCCGCATAGGACGATTGACATCACTTCGGTCTACCCTGGACAACGGTGGTTGCAACATCGCCAAACTGTCGTGTGCTACAAACTTCACGCGGTAAATTCGTTCTATGCGATTTATTATTTCAAACAACCGTTTTTTTTTTAAAGAATGTTATGATTAAGTGAATTGAAAGCTTTCGGCGGATCACAGAAAATTGCCAGTGTATTTACCTTATTGTCTAAGGCTTCTATCTAGTACCTTTCTCTTTTGTTTTCTTTCTTATCTTTCTTTTCCCTTTCTTTTAGTTTTAGTTCCCTTTTTTTAGATTTTATTTATCTCACTCTATGTAACGGATTTGTATGCTCAATCAATTTTAATGCCGAATTGCTATTTATTTTTATTAAGGACCACATTTTAAGGCAATTAGGATTTTACTGAACCCCCTCAGGTTCGCCGATGACATTTATTTATTAGTTTTAAATAGTATTCAAGGGCATTACAGATGAATTCAATTCGCCCTTGAATATTAAAGCTAGAGTGTAAGTCTAAAAATAAATGACTACATAACTAAATTATGCTAACATTGAACCAGAAAAAACATAAAACTATAAAACTAAATAAAAGACAGATTATGATAAACATGAGATAGCAGGGAGTTGCCTTTTTAGCTGCCAAAGGGATTTACAAAAGATATCTATTTCTGTGGGTAAGGAATAAGGAAAAGCTATAACCCTTCCCACTGGCCTGACATAGTTCTGATCAGCGTTTACCGATCGTCGTTTTTCTCTTGGGAGCCGACCACATATTACGTAATCACCGAAGGGCAGGGGGGGTTGAGCTGAAGCTTACGTTTGATTACGTGGGGGGCTGGGGGTGCCCGTCCTGATTACGTAATCAAAATTCACCGCATTGTATTTTTTTTGGTCTCAGCCTGCACGGAAATAACCCGGTGGCGCGCCGAAGATACCTCGCACGCGCGATGTGCGTAGATACTCCACGAGTCGTCCATGCCTGTTCCTGCGTTCGCTGGCAAGCCGGTGGCCGCTCTGCGTCGCGGCTCGCTGCAACTTTGGACTAGCGCGGCTGCACGCTCCAACTCCATCGCGGAGAGATGTGGTTGTGTGGCGCATCAACTATGGCGGATTTACACATAGAGTTTCTCAGTACATACGCCAAAGCGTTTTCGCTCCTCTCGGGACCGGCGGCTGAACGGCGGGCCGACGAGAAGTGGGGGTAGTTCAAAAAGAAATATAAAAAGTGCACGAAGGATCTGACGTTCTGCCTCATTGTGTAAGACTCTTCAAATACTTTACAAGCTGGATTCACGATTCTTCGCATTTTTTGCAAATTCGGTTGAAAAGTGTTCGAATCCCTCATGCGAGATCATCTATACCTGTACACTAAACCATCGCTAAGCGATACTCAGCATGGCTTTATGCGCAATAGGTCAATCATCTCTAACCTCTTAGAATACACGGATTACTTATGCATGTCACTCGATAAGCGCATTCAGGTTGATACAGTTTACACTGACTTCAGCAAAGCCTTTGACAAAGTCAATCACGCTATACTGCTGGAAAAATTGGGGAGCTTCGGAATTCATGGAAATCTGCTGAGATGGCTGTCGTCATATATATCTAATCGTACACAACTGGTAAATGTGAATGGCTTCAAATCTGCACCGGCCGTTATTACCTCTGGGGTGCCGCAAGGCTCAAACCTAGGACCCCTACTGTTCCTTTATTACATTAACGACCTCTGCAATGAACTCAAATGTCCACATCTTTTTTACGCTGACGACCTAAACATATTTAATAGAATCTCGTGCTCCTCTGATAGCGACAAAATTCAGGACGACTTAAATACCTTAAGCAGATGGTGCACACGCAATGCCATGCAACTTAACATAGACAAATGCCACGTCATCATATTCACAAGGAACAAAAACATCCTCCGTAATAATTATTACATCAGCGACGCACCTCTTTCTAGAGTAAACCATATTCGGGATTTCAATTCCGGGATTCAAATTCATTTCAATGAGATGATTAAAAAGGCCAATAAAATGCTAGGGTTTATCTGCAGGATTATGCAGCCGTTTCGTAATCCGAAATCTATGTTATTGGTCTACAACTCTGTAGTTAGATCTATACTAGAATTCGGTACAGTAATATGGAATCCTCTTTACAAAGTACACGGCGATAGAATCGAGAAAGTCCAAAGGAAATTCACCCGCATGCTGTCGTACAAATGTGGCCTTGGGAATAAGCTAAACAGTTATGAGGATCGGTTGTCTTATTTTGAAATGCTGTCATTAAAGGAACGTAGAATAAGTGCAGACATCTCGTGTCTCTACAAACTTATTAATAACAAGCTAGACAGTCCGGCCAGCTTAGCTAAAATTCCAATCCGCGTTCCTCAGAGGCATTCCAGATATAATAACACATTTGCCAACCTATTACATGCAAATAATTTATCGTATAATAAACCTATAAGTAGGATGTGTCGCGCGTTCGATATGAACTGCCAAGGAAACGACATATTCAATGATACCTTTGCGAACATCAAAAAGTCCATACACTCTAAAACATTAGTGTAATGTAAAAATAAAAATATATATAATATGTAAAAATAAAAATATATGTAGATATGTATGTGTGTGTATATGTATATATGTATATGTGTGTATGTATATGTATATGTGGATATGTGTGTATATATTTATGTATGTATGTGTGTATGTTTGTGTATATGTGTATGTATGTGTATATGTATATGCATATGTATATGTATATGCATGTATATATATATACATATAATATCTAGATTAGAGCCTTATTAACGGATGCATTGTAACAATATTATAGGATAGTAGGTTAGAGCATATTATGTAAGGCACTATGTTATTAATGAAATGTACCACCTACTATCTGTTTCGTTACAAATAAATAAATAAATAAAAATAAATAAATTATATTAGTATGTTTGCACACACCGTCTACAAAATGTCACATGAAGCTATAAAGGGTTAATAATTTGTAATTACAAGTAAAGTACTACAAATGATTCCAGAAGCTAACGGAAAACCGGGTACCTTAATAAAATATATATTTTTGAATAGCTTAGACCTTCAGGATAATGGTTGATTATGGTCAAAAATCGCTCAATACATGGGAAGGGGGTCAAAACGCTCTCATCAATTTTGTTTACACTAAATAAACACTAAATTACATCAAGCGACCAGAAATGGTACTACTGTAAAAAGATAGTTCGAAAGAGTACATACAAATGAGTATAGAGGGCGTTAAATTTTATATAATTATTTAAGATTTCAATCAAATGGCATTAGATATTGAAAGATACATTGCATCAATGTATCAAATATAAAGAAGATAATCAAAAAATATCAGCATGAAAAGGTGAATAATTAAATATACTTTGATTTCAATTGAACATAACAACAAAATAAGACTGATTTTTTAAAATATCTGTAGTTAAAAAGGAGACAGTACTTTACTTTACTCGTCCTCTCTACCTTGTTAATAATAAAATATTATAAGATACTACACAGGTAAAACTATTTTAGCAATATCAACATAAAGTGGTTGCCAGTACGCCAAAGAAGAAATTTATTATTTATTTATTTATTTATTTAAGAATTAATTACTATAAAACATTGATTAGCTTACAAAAATAACAGGAACCGAATGGCAAAACCTTAACCTTTTGCTTATTTGTTTCTGTCACCCAACTAGGACTAGCCCGTTCTAGGGTGGACAGGACTCCAATATTACAATCAAGTTTGCTTGATTGCTTGGTTGCTTACAAATATACAAGTTTTAGTAAAAAGCTAATGACACTAAATTGCCCTAAAATGTGGTCTTTAGAATAAAATAAAAAAATAATAATAATAAAAAAATATTAAAAGATAATATAATAAATAAAATGCCATTCCATTATTTAATCGGCAATAAATATATAAAATTCGATTAAATGGTGCAAGACTCTGGAACGATCTCCCAGCACATATACGAAACTCGCCTTCTTTACCATCGTTTAAGACTCACCTTAAGGATTACTACCTTTCTATGAAGTAAACAGTTCTCCTCTTTCTCTCCTCTTCCTCTCTCAATTTCCTCTCCACGGGCATCATTAGTTTTAAATTCTTCCACTTATCTGTATGTTATGCAGACGGTCTTTGGTGGGCGGCTCTTTATGACAATAATCGGCTCTATTTCTCCCTCCACTGCGGTAAAAGCCTGTCATTGAAGTCTGCCATTGACTAAGCTACCGTTATATTATATTATATTAGTATGTTTGCACACACCTTCTACAAACAAATTTTCGAGGGCTTCGAGAATTTCGCATGGAATGACTGGCTTCCGAAAGGTTAATTTCAATGGTTTCATAAATGTTGCCCTATACAGCAACACATGCATGTATATATTATAACAGGCAACTTGATTAATTTCACATGTTTGTCCGAAGTTTAGCCGAGGGCCAACATAACCGCTAGACGGTCAACAAACACAAACTTTGTAAGCACAGAAGACTAAATTGGAGGCAATTTAGTGAAAATGCAATGGGCTTGCTATTAATTCAAATTCAAATTCAAAATGTTTATATTCAACGCATTAACATTACGTAATGCTGAACGTCCAAACACAAGAGTAGTACATTGTATTTTATAATAAGAAAAAAAATCGGTTGAGTCACCCCAAGACATTCCAGGAAAAGTAGCCAAGGACTGATTTCATATTAATATTAATTTAATAAATAAAATCGCTGAGCGCCCTCTCTCAACCGACGGACGAACCCGTTTGGGTTACGTTTCACAATCGCCTCTGGCGACGCAGTTCTTTAGTCGAAATGATTTGATTAAAATATAAGATTCATATATAATCATCAGTATATATATAACACTAGCTGACCCGTGCCCACTTCGTTGGGCGGTAAAATTTTTTACTTGTGATGAAATTATGAGTGTGGTTTGGTTAGTACTGAGTGCTATGATTTATTTCCTGACTGACAAAATAAGGGTTATATTTTTACTGCATATGTATGTATGTATTTGCATGCCAATTTGACTATATTACCGTTATTTGTGAGTGTCTTCTTGTGAGTGCCTTATTTGTGAGTGTCTTATCTCTTTAACCATTTATGCAGTAAAAGTGAAATTATATGCAGTAAAAGGGAAAAGTCTTTTGTTTTAAACACTTGAGACGATAAATTTACTTATTTTGATAATAATTCATAATTGTTGATAATATGACCAATAAACATGACCTAACGATTTATATTATTTTTTTAATATAAAATACTACTTTTTGTGACTTAAATATAAAAGGTAGACATATGCTGTCGCTGACTTTTTTGTAGGCATTATCAAGCTCTACAACTTTTCTCTAGAACTTAATCATATATCTCTCATCGTTAAGGCAGCGGTAGTTAGAAACGTTTTCGTTCGACCGCTTATACAAAATTTTCAAAATCGGTTCAGTAGATCCAGAGATTACTTCCTACAACGTCACAAACTTTACCTCTTTATAATATTAGTATAGATTAGTATGTTTGCACACACGTGCCGACTACAAGCAAATTTTCGAGGGCTTCGAGAATTATGCATGAAATGACTGGCTTCCTAAAGGTTAATTTCAATGGTTTCATAAATGTAGCAACACATGAATGTATATATTATAACAGGCAACTTGATTAATTTCACATGTTTGTCCGAAGTTTAGCCGAGGGCCAACATGACCGCTAGACGGTCAACAAACACAAACTTTGTAAACACCGAAGAGACTAAATTGGAGGCAATTTAATGAAAATGCAATGTGCTTGTTGTTTATTCAAATTCAAATTCAAAAAGTTTATATTCAACGCATTAACATTACCTAATGCTGAACGCCCAAACACAAGAATTCTTCTTCTTCTACATCAGCGCGCTTTCGGCCACCGTTGGGCATACGCCTCTCCATCACTCTCCATCCGGATCGGTTGTCCGTTTCCCTCATCCAGACAGGTCCAGCTGCCTCCTTGATGTCATCGGACCATCGGACCAGTAGTCTGCCCACACTTCTTCTGCCTAGCCGGGGTCTCCACTCCAAAACGCGCTTGCTGCACCGTTCGTCGTGTCGTCGACGTGTCGTCGATTTCAATTCTATAATCTACTCCCTACAAAATTTAAACAGCTGGAGGACATAAAATTAAAAAAAAAAACATCAAGGAGGTGCTGATAGGCCACCCTTTCAATAATCTGGCCGAATTTGAGGGGCATGATTTTTCAAATATTGTGCCCATTTAAATTACCTAAATAAATAGAGCTTTATTGTCTGACTAGCTGCGCCCAGCGGGTTCACCCGCGTGGTGATGGAAAATTGTGATAATGATGATAAAAAACCATATATCTTTATAAATTATAGCCTATGTGTTATTCTGATGTGTAAGCTATATTATTGTAAAGTTTCATCAAAATCCATTAGTAGTTTTTGCGTGAAAGAGTAACAAACATCCATACATACATACAAACTTTCGTGTTTATAATATTAGTAGGATTAGTAGGATAGTAGGATAGAATTTAAATTTCGAATGTCAATTTCTTAGATTTTTTTCCTACTTACTTGACAGTTATCGTTATATTTTAGATAAATCACACTATATCTTTATACATTATAGCCTATGTGTTATTCTGATGTGTAAGCTATATTATTGTAAAGTTTCATCAAAATCCATTCAGTAGTTTTTGCGTGAAAGAGTAACAAACATCCATACATACAACAAACTTTCGCGTTTATAATATTAGTAGGATTATTTTATATGGTCTTATATCTGTACTTTTAGTTTAAAATGCATAACGTAGATTTAATTTGATTATTTAACATTTTACTGACAATTTGAAAATTACGATAAATAATTTTACTACATATCTTTTCGAATTACTAACTACTTCATATATTAGGCTTCTATTTTGATTATTTGTATTTATAGTTTGACAATCTAGTAGTTAATTCTTGACTACCTATGTATGTTCAGTAAAGAGTATTAACGAAACTTAACGAAACGTAACGACACGTCCAAGGGCGGTCTTAAGCCGCCAATTGGACACGACGAAAATGTAATGTAATGTAATGTAATGTAATGTAATGTCGGGCCACGTGGCCGGCCCAAGCCCGTTTCAGCTTGGCAACTCTTAGACTCACGTCGACCACCTTCGTGCGCTGTCGGATGAGTTTGTTTCGGACTCGATCGCGCAACGATATGCCGAGCATGACTCGCTCCATGCTACGCTGCACCACCCATCCCAGCAGTCAGTGTCCATGTCTCACAAGCATACGTCATAGCCGGTAACACAAGAATAGTACATTGTATTTTATAATAAGAAAAAAATCGGTTGAGTCACCCCAAGACATTCCAGGCAAAGTAGCCAAGGACTGATTTCATCTGAATATTAATTTTATAAATAAAATCAATGACGGACTCTCTCAACCGACGGACGGTTCCCTTATACAACCGCCTCTGGCGACGCGGATCGTTTGTCGAAATGATTTGATTAAAATACATGGCGGAATTTAAGTATTACTAGTATAGCTTTTATTTTAGATATTCCAACCGAAATTTCACCAAATATACCAAATTTCACCATTTCACCGAATTCGAAATCTCCTAGTCCAATTATTTCAAGATATAAACTATAAATTATTTTAAATGGAATAAATATTTAATGCAGTTTAATAACTGCTCTAGCACAAGCATAGCTTAGTGGAGCGACAAAAGACATTTATAAATATACACTTGCTATGGGTTATTTTTTGCGATGTATGTATAGTATACTTTAAACTTAACCCTTGGAGTAAATGGGTATTTTCATGGATGCATCTGTCTCTTTTGCAGGATTTTCGGCGACATCGACTTAAAGTACTATAACTACGAAACTACTACACCAATCATAAAAAGAACAACTGCACAATGATTGCATTGAAATTTCGAATATAGAATATTGAAATATCATTTTGTAAAACAATTAGATAATTATGAATAAATATGAGAACGTCAAAGAAGTGAAAAAAACGCGCGACCAGATTTGATCGACTCGTACTCAACGGATAATTGTTTCGCGACCAGATTTGGTTGACTCATACTCAACGGGTTAAGGTTTTATTGTAAACTAGATGACCCGTTGAACTTCGTACCACCTAAAATTGATTTAATTGTAACTCTTCATAAGCGTTTATTGATCCTAATCAACCCTCCAAATCCGATTCATTGAAATCTATAATATGGCCGAATCATGTACGGTTTGAGTTTCTTTTCGTGATTAAATGAAAGTCTTTTGTAATTAAAATAAATTCAATGTATTTAATTTACTTTTTCTACTTTTCGACTTTTTGGACTTTATTGACTTTATTGACTTTTTCGACTTTTCGACTTTTTGAAATTTTACACAATCGTACGGAATGAATAATAACAGTTATGGATGGCGCAGCTGTCAAACAATAGGATCGCCGCAAGCGCCATTCATTGAAAGTGGCCTATTTCCCAAAATGACCAATTTCGATTTTTTTCGATTTTCAGTTGTTTCTTTTAATTTTTCCTAAATATTTTTTTTTGTAAACCACCCCTGAATCAAGGCAAACAAAACAAAAAAATAATCATTCAAATCGGTCGAGTCATTTTCGAGATCTGCGAGACTAACGCACGGCGTTTCATTTTTATATATATAAGATTTCCTGAAATTTAAAAAAAAAACGAATGAAGCGTTTGGGCGCTATTGTTAAGGAATATATTCACACACACAGAGACATACATACACAGGCACACAGACTTCTATCTGGAAATGGTCTTGATTGTATCGGTGGGGGGGGGTGGGGGTCAATTTTTTTATTTATTTTTAGTAACACATTTAGTAAAAAAATAATGTCATATTTGATTAAGATGTTAGCAAGAAATTGATGCGAAATTATTTTTAATGATTGACACAGTCGCCTACTAGGCCTAGGCCTGTTGTAAGGCAGACTTTTAATGGCGATGTTAAGTGTGCACTGTTAACTTAAACTATAGTTAGCACTTATTTTTAAATCGACAAATATAAAACTACAAATATTTACGCATATACAAATATGGATGGATACTTATATACATCTATAGATAAAATATATATCCATATATACACACATACACATACATATATTTATACGAAAATAATAATAAAACCAAAATAAATAAAAATAAAAACTAAAATAATATACATATATAAATCAATTACATATTGATATTACGCTCACCATTTAAAATTATCATGGAAAAAGTAAATACTAAGTACTAAATACTATCATTCAAAATACAACAGTCAGCATATTCCCTAAACCGTCCCTATATACCCACCTCCAACAACCAATCTTTTAGAGATTTTTTAGAAGTGGATGTGTTCTCACTACTTTTAATTGCTTCGGGAAGATTGTTACAATCCGACGAATTCTTTGAGTTTTGTTGTGCAATTCGTTTTGAATGCCAAGTCTGCATATTTTAGGTCATTCTTCCATAGTATTTATCGAATCAAATTTATTATCTCCCAAGGGACCACCCACAAGGCATCACTCTCGGCACTAGACACTTTTTGATGTAAGATCTTTCTCTAACTCTTCTGTAATATTACGGGACGTTAATTAATTATTATTGCAATGGTGAAATTTTTAATCGCCTGATTATCTGCCTGCGATCAATGCCGTTAAACGCCTGTGTGAACGCCCATCACACTATTTGAAGCGATTAATTCGAAAAATATATCATTTGGAAATATTCAGCGGTACCATAATTTGTAAATTATAATCAAATTAATTGATTGCCTATCTTATAACTGTATGTTGACATGTAAACCAGTGGAACTATTGCTGATGCTTTTCGATACGGTTGAGGCGATCGATTACGAATACGATGATATGCCATAATTAATTAGGGTAGAGCTGCGTAAAATATATGGAAGCCGCCTTCGGAAGTTGGATCAGAAATGTATTCGGCGGCTTTAAAATACCTGCGCTATAATTTGTTACAACAGCTGGAGGACGTAACATTTACATAAGGGTTAACCGAAGGGTTAACGCTTGCCGGGAAAATCTTGGGGCGACACAACCGATTAATTTACAAGATTTTATTTGCCTTGCATGTATGTTTAGCTACGTCACAAGCCCGTAAGGGGCCAACGCCTTAACCGCGAGATAGCCAGGAATGTTACCCGGCGGGCCGACACTCGCGCCCTTACTTCCAATTGTGACCAGATTACTCCGGTCTCTCGATTAGTTACGAGTTCGAGGTCGCTTGCGCGGTCCTTACGAACCTTACGAAGCGGTGAAACGGTGTATACCGAATCTGTCGCGGACCACAGCGTCCTTTGCCCGGCTGTTCACCCAGGATCGGATAGCCGATGGTCGTTTCAAGAGCAGTCGCCGTAAGGTCCGCAATCACCCCCGCTCTATAGGAAACAGTACTGCTTCCAGACTCCCCCGACAGTTAGTCAGAGTGCACAGTCGATTGGCTTACCCCGCACGGTGCGCAGACCGTCCAGGAGCGCCACAAGATTGATTCCCAGGGGAAACTGACCATAATGCCAGAGTTCTACCCAGGCTCGCACTTCATGCGTGGAGGCCGTCGGATAGGTGTTGACCCGTGAGTGCGACCAACCCTGAACAGAATGGGTCTTCGTGGCAAACTCAGCAAGGGCCCATTAACTCCCATCGCACATGTATTATAATAATATGATCTTCGGTTAAAATATCTTCGGGGAAACTGACCATAAGGCCACAGTTCTACTCAGGCTCGCACTTCATGGGTAGAGGCCGTCGGATAGGTGTTGACCCGAGACTGTGACCAACCCTGAACAGAATGGGTCTTCGTGGCCAACTAAGCAAGGACCCATTAACCCCCATAGTCACCGGAATAGTCTAGCAACGGTAGTAGCGGATTTTGAGCTGTGGTCTGATTAGTGTATACAGGGAGGAATCTCTGCAACCGTCAAAGGCGAAAGCCATTATAGAAGAAGAAAAAACTAGAATAAAATGCTGAAGAATGGGTATATTGTATGCATGTTATATATAAGAAAAGTCATATAGCTTGATAGCGATATTATAACGATAAAACCAGTGGCGGTTCCTTCATACAAGCCGAAAAGCCCGGCTTGCCTAATATTTTAAAAATCTTCCTTAAAAGGTCGCTAAACTAATATATCAATATGCGAGCGCCTATTGCTATCTAGCGGGTACAGATGGCTCCATGCGACAAAACAACTTATCGACAAAGGGACAATTTGCTGCAATCTTATCGAATTCAGTTCACCTATAGTAGGGCCAAAATCAACGTGCACCTGGAGTCATAAATCATTAGGCCGGACCTCTCGCTCACACTCGCTGTCTTTCGCTCGCACTATGGGGATGCGTGTTTTAAAAATAATAATAGTAGTATCGATGGATTGTCGATGTATCGATGGAATATCGATGGACTATGATGGATCGATGGTTGGATCGATATAGATGCCAAGAGATATCGATGGATATTATAGATTATGATGAAAATTTTCATAATAATTTGTAATAATTGTTTTAGTTAGTATTATGAAAATTTTTCGTAAATACAAACTAACGTATACATGAACAATAAAAGTTTAAAGAATACCTATTAAAAATATATTTTAAGTTTTTAAGAGAATAGATCATTTGATTTGATTTGAGTAAATTATCGATAAGCAACGTTGAATTGTTGGACATCCTTACGCGCGTCGTCCGGCCTAATGATATGACTCCAGGTGCACGTTGATTTTGGCCCTACTATAGTCATATCGCTCGTACACATGGACTTGCAACGGGGTTTTCAAAAGCAGTGGTCCTCTCATTCTAACCCGTGACAAATTACGCAAAACAATATATGAAACTCTGTCTAGCAGTAGCATGCCTTCAGTGTGCTTTATTGAATCAATCTACGACACAAGCAGTAAATTTCAAACTGAAGATTGAAGAGTAGGGGTAACACTTTACTATAAAAAGCGTAAAAAACACAAAAAGATATTCACCAACCTTGGGCACGCCACTGGTTAAAATATGTGTAAATTGTACAAAAGTTTAAAAACGTCAATTTGACCGCTACTGGTTTAGGGATAAGGGAATAATCGGGAGTAAAAAATGATAAATCTATATAAATTTAAGCTAGTATGAATATATTAGGAGTTTCGCGGTCGCACGCGCTTGTTTGTGTTTGTGACACTGATTAATAACACATTACCTAAACGTTTAGTGTAAACAATCTATTATCCCATTGTCTTAATTTTCCTTCTATAACAAATTAGGTTTCTTTGAAAAAACGTTGTAATCATTGTCATTGTTGACACAGAGGTTAGGATAGTTGTTTTGTTGAAGAAAATCCACAATTCATTATGAAGTGCCCACATACCGGGCGTGGAACGGTTCACATGGCCTCTCTATGCGATGAGTTAACTCTGAAACGGACGCGAAGATTTAAGTTTATTTATTTTGCAATAAACAATTAGAGTTGTCAACGATTAGTCGTTCTATAAAATCGAAGACTATCGCGGCTGTTTGACATTATAAATAGGGTAGAAAACGAATTTACCGCGTGAAATTTGTAGGACCCATAGCCGCGCGACTGACAGAACACATCAAAGCTGTTAAAAACGTTCAGCGAGAAAAATCGGCGATCTGCGAACATATATTGGATAGCGGAAGTAACCACTGGATGCAGTTTCAAAATCCCATTGTTCTATCCAAGGAACAATTCTACTTTCCTCGCATGATCCGGAAAGCCATTGAAATAAGAAGAACTCCGAACTTCAATAGAGACGACGGCTACAAACTCTCTTCTACGTGGAACCCTCTTCTTAAAATGTTCCCGCCGCCGAACGCCGAACGCAAAGACGTATTAACAGGATACAGTGAGTGTTGTTTGCAAGACGGATTTTCAAAATTCCCGCGCTCCGAGCCCGGCCCCCCACCACCGTTATAACCTACGCAGTGGCGGCAGCGGTTTGCGGCCTACCCGCAAAACAACGGACTGACAGCTCTTCAGTCTACCCTAGATAACGGCGGCTGCAACGTCACCGAAACGTCGGGTCCTACAAATTTCACGCGGTAAATTCGTTTTCTATCCAATTAATAATGATTAGTCGTTCTCTCTCCCTGGAGTGAGCGCAGAAGACTTGAGGACAAAACAGTCCACCGTCTAGCTACGCCACAAGCCCGTAAGAGGCCAACGCCTTAACCGCGAGATAGCCAGGAGTGTTACCCAGCAGGCTTAAATTCACGCCCTTACTTCCAATTGCGACCAGATTACTCTAGTCTCTCGATTAGTTACGAGTTCGAGGTCGCTTGCGCGGTCCTCTCCCTTACGAAGCGGTGAAACGGTGTATACCGAATCTATTACGGACCATGGCATCCTTTGCCCGGCTGTTCACCCAGGCTGTTTACCCAGGATCGGGTATCCGATGGTCGTTTCAAGAGCAGTCGCCGTAAGGTCCGCAACCACCCCCGCTCTATAGGAAACAGTACTGCTTCCAGACTCCTCCGACTGTTCGTTAACGACTTGTTGGCCCTAACGACTAATCGTTTAAACTTCCTGAGGTGACGGAATTGCCCGCTGTAGTCGACAACTCTAGTTGTCGCTATAACCCCCTGTGGTGGCAGCTTCGCCTGTTGTAATTGACACACACCCCTCGATGTTTCTCCATAATAAAATCCAAATATGCCTTTGGCCAAACGTGGCCGTTCCAGGGTTAGTTCCCACGTGCGTGGGTAGTGTGCGCGTGCCACAATACCCACCAGCCGTGTGGGCAGAGTCGCTCTTCGAGCGAGTGAACCGTTACCTCAGCGAGATTATACATCGACCTTTACAATGCCGCGGCACAGTGGCGACTGCCCGGGGTATTCAAGTTGCGCCGCCAACCGAGCTATATCACGCCACTTAGATCCGAACTATGGATGCGGGGTAGAACGGATTAAGCTGTCGCACCTATGACAATGTATGCGAAAGAGGGTGCAATATATGAAATTCCCGCGGAAGCTTTACGCGATTTTTTTTTTTGAGGTAAAAACGGAAGTAATTTTTTAAAGAAATATCTGAGTTTATGTATTTATCCATATATATTTATTTATTTATTTATTTATTTTTTATTTATTTATTTATCCTATTTTTTATAGTTACATAGAAAGATTGCGTTCATTTTTTAACACATTTTAAAAGAATACATATGAAGAAAATCGCGAAAGGTCATTAACTTGTCAGGATTACATCACCCCACTAGGTATACGCCTGTGTATATACATGTATATATTCGAATATATATATACATGTATATATTCGAAATGTACTCAATCAGACCTTTCATTTGACACTAAACACGATATATTTATATTAATTTATTGACATTTGGAGATTTGGATATTTAGACAACTATTTACTTGATATTTTGACAGCTAAGGTAATCTATGACAATTGGGATGACATAACGGTTCTAATAATACCACATACTTCTAAAGCGGTTCGAGCGTTTAGAAGTTATAGTGGAATAAAGAAACGGAAAGTATACATATATGAACCCTGAATACATTACACTTCTCTTTTGTTGGGCAGTCGGGAAAAAAATTAAATAACAAAATAGAAGAATAAAATTTGTTTTTTTTTTGTATTTTTTTCTCATTTTTTAGGTTAAAAAATATAATTAATAAAAAACAGTTTGTGTCGGTCCTAACTAGGCAAGCCTGTCCTAAGGAGAACACCAATACAAATGATTATAAATTTTCTCTACACTATAGTAATTTTACAACTACAAATACCTAAGTAATAATAAATAATATTAAGTAGTAACTAATATAAATAATACGTATAGAATGGTCCCGATTGCGTTTCTTTGTGAACTAAACCTAAAATTATTCCAAGCGAACGAGACAGGGCAATAGGTTAGAGCGGAATATGAAACGAGCGATCGTCGATAAATACTACCTACCGAACTTATACTCGTCTGAATTAATTCGAGGATATTTCGTGCGGTGTAAAATTTGACCTTGGCGGGCAGTTTTAATGCGAAAAAGTGACAACCGGTCATCTCACACTCCGCTCTAGCGTGTTGCCCTGTCTCGTTCACACGGACTATTCGTACTAATAAGTACATAAATGGAGTAAAGAAATATTTATTTATTTTTATTTATTTTATTTTTGTTAAGGAAACAAACAGCTTTTACAAAATATTGGCTACAAAATTTTTAAATTTCAAAGATAATTCTACTAACATGTTTCCACTTAAACATTAATAATTTAAACACTTAACAGTTTTCTATGAAGAAAAAACTCACATAAGAGGAGTGGGAAATTGGGTATACCTATAGCAAATTGGAATTAAGTATAGGTATACGTATATAGCAAAAAGAATAATAATAAATATTTATTTAATTTATAAATTGTATGTTTTTTCTGTATCTCTTCTACCAAGGTACATTAGCTATAATGTAAGGTCATATGTTTGTTGTTTTCTGCTTATTCCTAATATGTTTTTTCTCATATTATTAGCCTTTCTTGGAGCAACAAAGCTGTAGTGACATTGTTCAAAAGACGTTAGACGTTTCGGCGCTTTAAAGTTTTCATTATAATTCGAATAATTCTAATATATACATACTGAAATGTATTTATCATAATATCCAAAGTGATCAGTGAAATATTAGATAATAAAAGTTACGTCATATATTTAAAATCAAAGTACAATATCAGATAAATTAACCATCATTATAAACAAATTGCAACGACGGAAACTGCGAAAAGGAGGTCTCAAACAGAAGCCAGATGGCAAGATCGGCCATGAGCAAGCTAGAAAGGCTGTGGAAGAATCGGGGTATAAGCAAGCGGACTAAGGTCAGACTGGTTCGAGCTCTGGTTTTCTCGATCTTTCTCTATGCATCGGAGACATGGACCCTGAAGGCTCGGATATGCACCAAAATCGATGCACTGGAGATGTGGCGTTGGCGTAACATGCTAGGAATCCCATGGACAGCACGCCGCACCAACAAATCTGTCCTGGAAGAACTCGGCATCCAAGTGAGGCTCTCCACCGTATGCATGAGAAGGGTCCTGCAGTTCTTCGGTCATGTTGCCAGGAGAAACCCGGAGAATATGAAGAAAATGCTTTCCGGGGGTCAAGTGGAGGGAAGAAGAAGCAGAGGCAGATCACCGACCAGATGGAACGACGTCATCAAAGAAGTTACAAAAGAGTCAATACAATCTGCAACCCCCTATGCAGAAGACAGGTCGAAGTGGAGGAGCCTCGTAGGCAAACTGTTGTCTAGTGGCCACGATCCTAAGTAATGAGGGAACGACGGAGAAGAAGATAAACAAACTTCATGAACAAATAATTATTATTATCATTTAAATGGGCAAAGTGTATGAAAACTCACTTACTGAAAGTAAATCATCGTAATATTAAAAGTACTCAGTAAATTGTTAAATAATGAAATTAAAGCTACATCATACATTTAAAAACAACGATCATATGTAAGATAAATTAACTATCATTATAAACAAACATCATAAACAAGTAACCATCATTATCATTTTAATGGATACAGTGTTTGAAGTCACGGCCCTCGAATCGTTAATTCCAGAATGTTTATTCAAAATTGTAACACTCAATCGCCACTGTTTTTGTTAGTATACAGTGTTGCCAACAGCGCGCTGTGACGGCAATACCAACAATATAAAATAATAATATGCAAATTTTACTTCGAAACTAAACAAAGCCTGAGTTGAAACCGGTCGTCCCCAAATGCTGAACAGTGGCGCTAACCGATTGCGGGTCAATTATACAACTTAGTCGATTGCGATTCGCGTCTCGTTTTCATAACTTTGTTTACCGCAGAAAATACGCATCTAAAATGCTGCTGGCCAACCGATTGCGCGCTCCGACTAACAGTCGGGGAGTCTGGAAGCAGTACTGTTTCATATAGAGCGGTGGTGGTTGCGGACCTTACGGCGACTGTTCTTGAAACGACTATCGGCTACCCGATCCTGGGTGAACAGCCGGGCAAAGGACGCTGTGGTCCGCGATAGATTCGGTAAACACCGTTTCACCGCTTCGTAAGGGAGAGGACCGCGCAAGCGACCTCGAACTCGTAACCAATCGAGAAACCGGAGTAATATGGTCATAATTGGAAGTAAGTTTGTGAGTGTAGGCCCGCCGGGTAACACTCCAGGCTATCTCGCGGTTAGGCCGTTGGCCTTTTACGGGTTTGTGGCGGAGCTGGACGGTGGACTGTTTTGTCCAAGTTTTCTGGGAGCTAATGGGCCCTTGCTGAGTTGGCCACGAAGACCCATTCTGTTTCAGGGTCGGTCACACTCATGGGTCAACACCCATCCGATGGCCTCCACGCATGGGGTGCGAGCCTGGGTAGGACACTGGGTCAACCAGTCTCCCCTGGGAACAATCCTCTGGCGCTCCTGGACGGTCTGCGCACCGAGCGGCGCAAGCCAATCGATTGTGCTCTCCGACTAACAATCGGGGGAGTCTGGGAACTGTATTGTTTCCTATAGAGCGGGGGTAGTTGTCTACCTTACGGCGACTGCTCTTGAAATGACCATTGGCCATCCGATCCCGGTTCAGAGTCGGGCAAAGGACGCCTTGGTCCGCGACAGATTCGGTGCACTCCGTTTCACCGCTTCGTAAGGGAGAGGACCGCGCAAGCGACCTCGAACTCGGAACCAATCGAGAGACCGGAGAAATCTGGTCACAATTGGTAGTTAGGGCGCGAGTGCCGCCCGCCAGGTAACATACCTGGCTACTCGCGGTAAGGCGTTGGTCTCTAACGGGTTGTGGCGTAGCTAGACGTCGGATTGTTATGTCCCAAGTCTTCTACGCTCACTGCACGGTCGATAGAACGAACAATCGTTAAAACGTCCTGCGGTGACGGGTTCGCCCGTTGTGGTTGACAACTCAATATATGTCCAAGTCTTCTGCGCTCACTCCAGGGAGATAAAACGACTAATCGTAACTTCCTGAGGTGACAGGCTCGCCCGTTGTAGTTGACAATTCTAGTTGCTGGCCTTTGAACAAGTTCTTCTTAAGGCGACATACTACCTGAGAAAAGAAAGGCGAGGCCACTTTTGTAGGATTCGACCAATAAAAATCCGACGTTGATGAAGCGTCAACCACATGTTCCACGTGCGTAGCCCGTTCTAAATTCTCTGCGACAGGGCTGCTGCACCCAGGGATGGCTCCCGACGAGGAGACACCTCAACGATCACAACACCTCAACGAGACACCTCACCTCACCTCAATATTAAAAGTATATGTAGAAACGGAAATATCACCCAATTTAAATCGAAATTAAAATGCTACCTTATTGCGAGAGAATTATATAATATTAACGAATTATAATTAGATTACTGACAATTTCCATCTCGATTTTTTTATTTTTTTTATTTAACTTGACATTTGTACCATTTTATTGATTATTATATTATTACTATTATTTTTAATTGTCTCCCATAATCAATTATAATTCTTACTTACAGGACCATTTAATTTTAATATTATAATTTCATGACTATCTGTAGTTATAAATATCTAATATAACTCAATTATGTGGTGAGTCTCTAATGAAATATTTAGTATACATTTTAAAGTTATTTTAACATTAAGCGGCTATATAAAATGTCTAAACAACTATGTAAAGTTTTTTGAAGACAATAAATGCGATTTGATTTGATTTGATCAACAGCACAGAAACGAATTATTGTATACGCGTCCGATTATGATAGCCCGTACTAAGTTTCGCCGCGACAAGGCTGCTGCACCCAGGGTTGTCTCCGACAAGGGGACTCCTCAACGGTCAACAGTAACGAAACGAAATTTTGTATACGTATTCAATTATGATAGCTCGTTTTGAAATTCTCTGCGACAGGGCTGCTGCACCCAGGGTTGTCTTCTAACAAGGGGTCTCCTCAACGGTCAACAGCACAAACACGAAATTCTGTATAGCATTCAATTATGATAACCCGTTTTAAGTATCACTCTGGCATGGCTGCTCGCATTTTAATAAAAACTTGTTTTTAAAAATGTGTTTTTATTATTAACTTATTATTGATTGTAGTAGTATATAGGATTTTGAAAACGACTCTTTTATGGAATATACCTGTTTGTTTTACCTACCGGATGAGCAACTTATCAATACAAGACAGTATGTACCAACATTATTGAACCATCAAGAGGCCACAGACTCGAAACTCGCTAAACCCACGCAGATTTTTTTCCTCAAATAAGGAATGGATTTCGATAAATTGACCATAAACAACTCTCGAGGTATGTGAGAAATGCATTCCGTCGACGAAAAAGGATATATTATAGTCGATATACTGGAAACTGTTGCTCAAATCCAAATTTTCTGTAAATCGCCCTAATGGGACCAAACATTTCAAAAATCTTATTCTGTAAAAAAAAAATTATAATAATAATAAAACTCTTTATTCTTAAGAAAAGGCGAGCTTATTGCCTGCAGGCAATATTTTAGAGCTAACCTATTTGCGAGTAGACTACATAACTTAACCTATATGAAGAGTATGACAAATAAAATAGAGGGGGATAGAAAGAAGTATATACTTTACTCTTTGTGGGCACAGATTTGCCACATCAAAATAATCTAACACCTATAAGGACGCTAAAGTTTTAAAAGGAGGGGAATGGCAGGGGAAAGGGAATTTATCTGGAGGATTTCAAATGCTCTCTAAGTCTGTTTTTAAAAGTTGTTATGCTTGGCGCGGTTCTCACATTTTTCGGCAAAGCATTCCAAAGACGGGCTCCATGCACGGTGAAAGAGAATGAGAAGAAGTCACTGCTGTGACTAGGGATAGAGAGTAGCAGGTTGTCTTTTGATCTCAGAGGGCGTCCATGAGCCGATAGTGCAGTAAATCTGCCGGTAAGATAATTGGGAGCGACGCCATCCAAGATCTTGAAAAGAATACAGAGAACTCGCATGTCTCTTTTCTCCCGGGTCGACAGCCAGTGAAGCTTCTCTCTGTACTCCGTGATGTGGTTAAATTTTCTGAGGCCATGGATATACCGAATGCAAACATTTTGGAGACGCTCAACTTTGTGAGCAAATAACGGCTGTGAAACCTCAATACTTTCCCCGACAAGTAGACAAGCGTCCCCAACAACCGACCCCCCCTCTCCCAACCGCCTTAATTCGTAGAATATTTTTATTATTTCTATTAAAATAGTATTTTTTTAAAACATATTTTACGATTTTGTAAAATATGGCGAAATTTAAATTTAATTTGAGTCGCTTTTATGCGAGATATTCCGACTGAAATTTCACAACTTGATTTTGGTCCAACATGGCATCTCCGTGTCGAATTTTAAGTATTTAACTGCAACATTTCGAGATTGAAGTATGACGCGCGCCCTCTGCTGGACCGATTTCAACCACTATCGTTTCAACTCCTGATGCCTGCATTTCAAATTTCAGCTCAATTGGATGAAGAGTTGAGGCGATATCGTGGAGGAGTACAGACAAATTGTATATATCCTGGAAAGTATTGGGGTCGATCAAACTCACGGGTCAACATTCATCCGGCAACCTCCACGCAGAAATGCGAGCCCTGTAGGACTGGCCTGCGTGCCAGTTTGCCTGCAGGATTCACCATTCGGGCGCTCCTGGGCGGTTTGCGCACCGTGGACCGTCAGTCAATCGAGTGTGCATTCCGACTGATAACCGGGGGAGTCTGGACACAGCTTTGAACGATCTTGAAACGACCATTGGCCACCCGATTCCGGGTGAACAGTCGGGCAAAGGATGCCGTGGTTTGCGATATATTCGGTTGACACCGTTTAACCGCTGCGTAAGAGAGAGAGAACCGCGCAAGCGACCTCGAACTCGCAACCAGTCGGGAGACCGGAGTAACCTGGTCGCAACTGGAAGTAAGGGCGCGAGTGTCGGCCCGCTGGGTAACATACCTGGCTATCTCGTGGATAAGGCGTTGGCCTCGTACGGGTATGTGGCGGAGCTTCACGGTGGACTGTTTTGTCATAAGTCTTCTTCTGCGCTCACTTCACGGTAGACACGACGATAAATTTCGTTAAAACATTCTGAGGACAGCTCTAGTTACAATTTTATATGTGCATAATCAAAAACTTGTTTAATCTGTATAATTTATTTGACAATATATTTCTTTATTAATTTTTATACATTTACTTATTTACCTAATTATATATTTAAATATTTCCTCGTGTATATATGTATTATTAATTAGATATTTATATATTTACCTAAAATTTTTAAAAGTGATTGGAATGTATGAAAAACAAAAAAATAAATGTGAAGTCACTATGTCTGAAATACCTTCACCCCAGAACAGATATACAATCTAGTAGAGTGATAGAATCTACACAAATGTCATCTTTTATCTGTTATGAAAAAAAAATGTTTTTGCCAACATCTATTATTTTATTGGATATATTTTTTTTAATATATTTAAAAAAACTTGCATTTTGATCAATAAAGATCTTAATCCCATTTGTTCAAACTAATCTTCTCCAGTCTAATTCTGTATATGGAATTTACTGACTTGTATTTTAATGGTATTTGTGGTTTGGCAGATTTAATCATTATTCAACACTGATACTCTGCATTTCTTCCTCACTTCTGGCAATGATTACACTTTAGAATTTATAAAAAGTGATAAGATGTGCTAAATTTATACAATATACTAAAAAACAGAAAGCAACAATCTGGTATTCTAAAGTAAAAGCTGTTTACAATGTCGTTAGATCAACCTGTTTGTTTTTTAATTATTTCAAATGATCTATTTACATTTGATAACTCATACGAATCTCTATCGACTCTCGAGAGAGCGCAGAGGCGTTTAGCATATAAACGAGCATTCAATTCAGTATTTTTTTCGTGACCATATTTCGGCGAGCTCGCACGATTATAATATTAATAGGAGCAATAATCGTTGAACAGCTTCCGGCGAGAATTTGGACAGAGCCTGACAGATCGTACGATTAACGCGCCAGACGAACTAATGTTTGACGACAAGCCGTCGACAAACAACACGAACCGTAGCGAGAGGACGCAAATTATTACAACAAGAACCCAAAAGACAGACAGACAAATAATGTGACAGCTGTTTAAAAAATAATGTGACAAATAAACATTGTTTAACCCTTCGGATACGTAACGACCAAATTTGACGTAACGACCAATAATGATGGCTTGCTCCCGGAGCGCACAGTAATATTATTTACTAATTCGAACGCATCCTAAAATCCATACCAAATATCTCAATATTACCATAGATACATAGACGGGCGCTAAAATAATTATGCGCGTCATTGTGCATTCATATGCGCTACGCGGAATCCTCTTAAAATGTTCCCGCCGCCGAAGGCCGAACGCAAAGACGTAAATCAGGATACAGTGAGTGTTGTGTGCAAGGCGGATTTTCAAAATTCCCGCGCTCCGAGCGCGGCCCCCCACCACCGTTATAACCTACGCAGTGGCGGCAGCGGTTTGCGGCCTACCCGCAAAACAAGGGACTGACAGTTCTTCAGTCTACCCTAGACAACGGCGGCTGCAACGTCACCGAAACGTCGGGTCCTACAAATTTTATGCGGTAAATTCGTTTTCTGTCCTATTTATAAATAAATAAATATAGCCTAAAACAATGTTCTGCAATGTTGTAGATACCGTACTAATATATATTACTTCTCTAAAAACAAATGTTGTATATGCGATGGTAAAAGCTTCAGAGGCGGCTAAAGCTGCTCAAAATAATTTGACGGGGGAATATTTCCGTTTAAGTTGCGCTATATTTTTTTTTGCGAATCTATACGACGGCTATCCGTCCTTTGTGCGCGGTCACGTGACCTGAAAAAGCTAAAAGCTTTCCTTGCTTATAAGCTGACATAACCGAGTTGGCTTCACTTCAATGCACGTCTACCGCCAGGCGACTTTGAACGCTGCGCCTTTGAGCGAGAGACCTTTTCGGCTCAATTTTCCGAATTATTCTGTCACAGCAGAAGCGAGACGCTGCTGAAAGAAAAGAAAACCGAGGAGCTGAGGCATATTTCTGTACCTTTCTGGACGGCTCGTGTATAATTTTTTTCCAATGAGTGTTTCACTTTATATTTATGGAAGTACAGAGGTAAATTTGTCGACTATATAATCTTAATTTCGTTATATATTCTTCTATTTCCCTGGTGTTATTCTCTTCTGCAGCCTGACTAGCAGATTTCTCGCAGATCTACTACTTTTCATGGTTCGTCGCCGAGGATGTCCTTTTGACACTGAAGGTGTTCTTCTAAGAAAAATGATTGATTGATGATTGATTGATGATGATTGATTG
Organism: Micropterix aruncella; assembly: GCA_944548615.1. Taxonomy (NCBI): domain Eukaryota; kingdom Metazoa; phylum Arthropoda; class Insecta; order Lepidoptera; family Micropterigidae; genus Micropterix; species Micropterix aruncella. Next base: position 14,612,881 of record OX155978.1, on the reverse strand, counting down.
ATGATTATTGATTGATGATGAATAATGATGATTGATTGATGGTCAATGATGATGATTGATTAATGATGATTTATTAAAGATGATTGATTGACGGTGACTAATTGATAATGACTGATGATGATTGATATTATGCTGATAGATTGATAATATTTTTTGATGATTGATGATGATTTATCGATGATGATTGATTGATGATCATTGACTATGATTTATTTTATTTTATTTTATAGCAAACTTACAGATAGTAAATATATGATACTAGTATCTTAAAAACATATTTAAACGAAACAAATTTACTATCCTATGAATAGTTTGCAATGCTTGCATTACACATTAAACATAGAAATAACATAAACTAGTTGATAGTAGAAAAAAATATAATAAAGCTAATAATAATATAAGGGTAAGAAAAAAAAAATAATATAAGTTGTTAATAAGGTTATTTGGATAGAGCAAAATAGAATATGATATAATACAATAGTATGTTTTAATATAATAATCATATAATACAGTACATTAGGATGGCAGTTAATGACATCTTAAAAAGTAGGAGATAGGCTAGGTTTGATCGAATCCTTTATTATATTTATGGAGTCATAAAATACATCTAATCCTTTACACGATTTATCAAAACGCGACACATTCTGGCAAGAGGTCTATTCGATCCGATGTTGTTATTGCAAGCGACAACCGAAAATGTTTAAGAGCTCTGATTGAGAGAAAATGATTGATTGAAGATGATTGATTAATGACGATTGATGATTGATTGATGAATGATTGATTGTTTGATTGATCGATCGTCCGATCGATCGATGAATCAATCAATCAATCAATCAATATACCCCCTTGCCTATTGTATATTCAATGACAACCGCACTTGAAGAGTAAATTTCAGTCTGCGCGTCGTAGCTGACACGCACATTTTTTAAATTTATTTAGAAAAATCCCTAATGATTGTATACAGTGTTAGCGTTAAATAAAGGTGTAGAATCTAACAGATATTTCATCATTGTTTGCGAAGCAAAGAAAGTAAAAATTTGTTAATTTTTTTCAACTGCTTTATACCAGTCTGTTCTGGGTTCATACTTGTATTATAATTTATTACATAGTGATTCGGTGATTTTGGCACAACAACTGTGTACCAAAGTTCAAGTCTATATGCCGATATTTTGAGATTAAAATAGGACTAGTGCGCCCTCTGGTGGACCGATTTCAATCACAAACTTTTCAACATGCATACCATGCATACCGAATCTCAGCTAAGCGTTTGGGCACTTTTCATTTCGACAAAAAATGTGCACGTTTCCAAAACTTTCTTTCCTCGTTGGCTAGTGAGAAAAAAAGTAAGAGGAGATTCCGTGGCTAACTTTTCACTTTCTGCAGAGAGTCCTCTCAAATTTTAAGATATCATTTGTCGCGCGACGTTTCGGCGCTTTTGATCCTGGAAAGAGGCTACTTTTGCGGATTTCCGCGAGATAATTAGCGCGCCGACGACGGGCCCTTAATTGATTTTCATTATTCACGACCCGCGTTGTAATCAGCGCCTACTCGTTAATAATCCAAATCCCGAAAGTAAAGTCCGAAAATTCGAACGCAGCCTTAAATAATCGACGGCGAGGTGGCTAACGGAATCGCTAAAGCGATCACATCAAAGTTAATCCGTACTTTCGAGTTTCGCGTGAACTTTTCGCTTCGACTTAATTCAATTTACTTCGATGCGATCGCAAAGTAATGCTCCGCGTTGTCAAAGAATGGTACTCGAGCTATAATATTTTCGAAGCGAACACATCTCTACTATAATAAAGGCACAGTTGGGCGGTGTCGACTACAACAAGCGAATCCGTCACCCAAGGCTGGTATAACGATATGTGATCGTATTTTCAGCAACTAAAGCTGTCAACTACAACGGGCGAGCCCGCCACCGCAGAAAGTTTTAACAAAATTATGAAATCTTCCGTGAATTGAGCGCAGAAGACTTACGACTTGTTACGAGGTGTACGCATCGAGAATAGAGGCCATCCAAAGAAAATTTCTGCACTGCATAGAATATAAATGTCGTATACGTGATCCAGACTACTATTCTCGTTGTATCCGCCATCGTTTGCTGCCATTGGCTTTGCGAAGAAACATAGCTGACATCTCACTTTTACTACGAATTTTAAATGGCTCGATTGATTGTCCTGAACTACTATCTAAAATATCTCTCCGCACTCCTAGCCGGGCACTTAGAAATAGGGCACTCCTTCTTGTACCTGGCTTTAAAACCAAATACAGGCGTAATTCTTATTTTATAAGGCTATGCGAAACTTTCAACACCCTGAACTGACATTGATATTGACCCATTTTTCACGAATATGGTAATTATAAGGAAGCAGGTTGTAGGGCGATTTTGTGATGACCAGGCTTAGCATTTTCTTCTTTTTTTACAGTTTTCAACATGTTTTCTACTGTACAATTTAGTATCTTCTTGTTTAATATCTTCTTTATGCTTAATATCAGTTCTAAGGCATCCTTTGCCCGGCTCTTCACCCAGAATCGGTTAGCCGATGGTCGTTTCAAGAGCAGTCGCCGTAAGGTCAGCAACCACTCCCGCTCTATAGGAAACAGTACAGCTTTCAGACTCCCCCGACTGTTAGTCAGAATGCACAATTAATTGGTCTACACCGCACGGTGCGTAAACCGTCCAGGAGCGCCAGAAGGTGGATTCCCAGGGGAAACTAACCATAAGGCCAGAGTCCTACCGAGGCTCGCACTTTATGCGTGGAGTCCATCGGATAGGTGTTGACCCGTGAGTGTGACCAACCATGAACAGAATGGGTCTTCGTGGCCAACTCAGCAAGGGCCCATTAACTCCCGCTCTATCGGAAACAGTATTGCTTCCAGACTCCCCCTACTGTTAGTCAGAATGCACAATCGATTGGCTGACGGTGCGCAAACCGTCCAGGAGCGCCAGAAGATTGACCTCGGGGAAACTACATAGCTCTAAGGCCAGAGTCCTACCCGGGCTCGCTCTTCATGCGTGGAGGCCGCCGAATGGGTGTTGACCCGTGAGTGTGACCGACCCAACTCAGCAAGGGCCCATTAGCTCCCATTTTTTTCAGTATACTTTCCACGGTAACATCCAAATTTTCACAGCGCCATAGAAATGATGTTTCAGAGTATTGTAGAGCATGAAATAGGCTATAAAAATGTACACGTATTTCGAGGAAATCTCACCTCGACTTCACGGAATCGTCAAAAGAAATCGATTTCTCGGTACGATCATTTTCAATTGGTCGCCGCGGCGGTCATTAAGCTATAAACACCGTGTTCAAGAGACGCCAAACTGCGTGTAGAATGTTAACGGCCTGTTATGAGTGAGTCCGTGGCCGCGGACCGCCTTACAAATATCTTAAAAAAAGACAAGTATTACAACAGTAGTATGCCGGCTTTCGATGTCTCCGCGGCTTTTAATTACCGAAGTCGTGAATAGGATTAGAAAAAAAGTTAACCGGGGAGAGTTGAAATGGGTACGAGTTCCCGCGCTAGTTACTAACAACAATACAAATTCTTTTAGTGACTAACTAATGCTTGAGAGGTTAGTTAGTTAGTTAATTAACGTATCCGGGCCAGGTTAATACACGTCTCTCCAAAAATATGCGACCTGACTGGTTTTATTGTTCGTCTCTTGTAGGTCCTGGTGTGTGATGGGGGTTGACATCTTCTTCCAGTAGCGTTTCCCAGGTGATTGACAGGTGGAAGGATTGGCCGGTGAGTTTAGACTCACCGTTTCCAGGGACGCCCGATTGTTCATGGTGACAGACCAGACAGTCAAAAATGTGCTCAATCTTTGGGGAGGCTCTTTCTGTGCCCCATTTAATATTATATTACGATTTTATTACGGAAATTTCACAATTAATGCTGCTGTCACTTCGAATTTCTAATTCAGAACTAAGAGGTATCATGCTGCTATCGTTAAAATCATTGCAGAAGTCCGATAAATTCTGGCTGGCCGAAGTCCGACAAATTAAAAATAAAGAAGACATCACGCAAATATTCTGCATATATGATGTTTTTGAGGATTATTCCTAAACTTTAACATTTGCTACTTCTTATAAATAAGATAAAAAACGATGGAACACATCAAAGCTGTTACAAAACGTTCTGCGAGAAAAATACACGATCTTCGAACATATATTAAATAGCGGAACTTACCACTGGGTGCAGTTTCAAAATCCCATTTTGCTATTCAAATAATAATCTTACTTTCCCCGGGAAGCAATTGAACTTAGAAAAACCCCGAATTTTAATAGAGACGACGATTTTAAACTGTCTACTACGTGGAACACTCTTCTTAAAATGTTCCTAATGCCCATCGCCAAGCCCAAGGACGTAACACAAGATACAGTGAGTGTCGTATGTGCAGAGGATTTTCTAAATTCGCGCGCGACGAACCCGCCGCCCCATCACCGTTATAACTTGCACAGTCTATCCTGGAACACTTCAGTACATCCTGGATAATACCGGTTGCAACATCGCCGTAACGTCGGGTGCTACAAACTTCAAATATAACAAATAAATATATTAAAAGGAATAATTGACACGACTGCCTGTACAAAAAGTGAAATACTGTATTTATAATTATTTTTATTAAGTTTTTTATGAAATATTTGCGGTTTATATATTTGTCATGATAATTTACTCAATCAGACTTTTCTCTTGACACTAAACAAGATATATTTATATTAATTTTTTGATATTTGGAGATTTGGACATTCAAACAACTATTTACTTGATATTTGGACAGTTAACTCCTAGTTAACCCTATTATACTCGGGATGACACAGCGATTCTAATGATACCACATACTTCTAAATCGGTTTAAGCGTTTAGAAGTTATGGTGAAATAAAGAAACGGAAAATATACATAGATGAACCCTGATCACATTACACTCCTTTTTCGTTGGCTTGTCGTATAAAATGGATTTCTACATAGTTGACGGTTCTACGTAGTAGAGAGTTTGAAGCCCTTTTTATTTCAATAGCTCTTTTCCCGGCGTTGTTATTGTCGATAAACTAACGTTTTTTTTAATAAATTCGGAAACTGTTCGATTTATTGCCAAATGAGCTATAGCAATATAAACGCCGATCAATTTGCTGTAATATTGTTTTGCTGTGTCTTGCTCTATCTTCGACGATGAAGTTGCTGTTTCAATGTAAATGCGCTGCAATAGTGTGAATGTCCTAAAATCTCGAGTGCATCGGACCACCACCGAGGCTCTCTTCTACGAAGTACTGAATTTAGAAATGTGGGACCTTTCAAATTACTGGCCGGTGCCTTAATTGACACATAAATTTCAATGCCCTACTACTATTGAATGAATTACTCTTTTAATCTTTCGAGGAATTTGTGAGCGCGATAGGACTGGATTTCTAGACAGCCCCGATTCTAAGGGGAGTAAGGGGAGAGGGGGGGGGGGGGGGGGGAGCCGAGGTACCTAGTTTTATTATAAAATCGTATTCCAAATTAACTTAACTTACAACATTAACTTAAATTAACTTACAACACTATTTAAAATACGATCATGTTCACAGAATTTAACCAAGACACGCAAGAAGTAGCAGAATATTATGCTATAGTGATTGATCACTGAGAGTTCACATTATGCAGTAAAAGGGAAATTATATGCAGTAAAAGGGAAAAGTCTTTTGTTTTAAACACTTGAGACTATAAATTTACTTATTTTGATAAGAATTCATAATTGTTGATAATATGACCAATAAACATGACCTAACGATTTTTTTTATTTTTTATTATAAAATACTACATTTTGTGACTTAAATATAAAAGTTAGACATATGCTATCGCTGACTTTTTTGTAGGCATTATCAAGCTCTACAACTTTTCTCTAGAACTTAATCATATATCTCTCATCGTTAAGGCAGCAATATTTTCGTTCGACCGCTTATTCTCCGACTTACTTTGCAAATCCGACTACCACGAAAAAGTCTTTTCATTTTTCGGATTAATATATAGCCTATGACAGTCACAAATAACGTGGCTTTCTAGTGGTAAAAGAATTTTCAACATCGGTTCAGTAGATTCAGAGATTACTTCCTACAACTTCACAAACTTTACCTCTTTATAATATTAGTATAGATAATCTCAAATGCTGGAAGGGCGGAGCGGAAATGTCATGTTTTTGCCTTAGCTCAGAAAAATCGTAGGCCGTGGCTGTCTCCAGACTATCCAAAATTAATATATTCTTGAGACCATATTATCAAAAAATAGACTATAGTTTGTAAGACACATTTATAAAGAAGTTTGAACGCCACAATATTTTTGCCTTTAGGGAATGTATCATATCTAATGTATCTTTTTTCTTATTTTCGCAGGTCAGTTGGGTGAATCTACTGTGCCTTATTCTTCTTCTTGAAATACTGCATGCAATCATAGGTTAGTGGATATTGTGGGTATTAGCACTTTATATCTCTTAATATGTCCACTCGTTTATTACTCGTTTATTACGTTTTAAAACTATCTATAATTTCGATTGAAAATCCATGGATCCAAAGAAATTGGTTTCTGCTCTTCTCTTATGACACCTAGTAAAAGTTCCGGTGAATAGTGATTTTCATCATCACGATACGAGGAATAAATCCAATCTCCACATAAACCGACAACGACTTCAAAATGCAATACAGTTTTATTCAACAAAGTTTGTATTACTATAATAAGGTTCCAGAGCAAATGAAAAGCCTTAGAGAGGACCAATTTAAAAAGACAATTGTTAATAATTTGGTAAGAAACCCATTTTGTGGTATAAGGGAGTTTGAACATTCTGGGTTTATTTTCCATGTTGATGATTAGTAAAATTTGTAAAGTTTTAAACATAATGGTATTATGATAGCTGAAATTCTAATTCTCATATAATTTATTATACATCTATTAATTTTTTTAAAATACGAAAGCATATTGCTGGATTGACAATAAAATAATTTTGCTTTGATTATTCTACATAGAATTTGCATTTCTATTTTAATATATTATTCTCTCTGACTATTAAATGACATTAGTATATTTTGATTATTTATAAGCAGGTAATATTGAATATTACAGCCATGACAACTATCATGATAGTTATGTTTTTAACATTTAAATTTATAGCTTTAAATTTTGTGACGCATCCAAGTGTAGGAATGCCTCACTACTGGAGTAGGTAGTTGATTGTATTATATGATTTAAATATTTGGTATTAGAAATCAACATCGCAGACGATTACATGTAAATTTATTGATTTTAAACAACATCGTCTTACAAATATCGTCTTGTGATCAAATAATTATTTTAATAATAAATATTATTTTATTACAATTTAAATTTTTATTTTACTTTTTTTATTTTTTTTGTTACAAAAATATTTTGTTTTTTGTAATAATCACAATTATGAACAAGCACGCACAAAATTAAACGTTCACCTTAGAACAGGTCCCGGCCTAGTTAGGTGGCGTTGTCACTGGACTTTGCTATGTTTTCATTTTCTGCTATTTATTTAATGTTTAAAATATTTAATGCATAGTTCCTAAGATAAAATTGTTTTAAATTATTCTTGAATTACTTAAATAAATAAATAAATAAATAAAGTTTGTCATCTTACAAAGACATTTCGGCCAAAATTAGTTCGTTAGAATTATTGAATTCATAACATGTCTCTACAACATAAGTTTGTCTATACTAATAATATAACGAGGTAAAGTTTGTGAGGTTGTAGGAAGTAATCTCTGGATCTACTAAACCGATTTTGAAAATTCATTAACCAATACAAAGCCACATTATTTGTAAGTGTCATAGGCTATATATTAATTCGAAAAATGAAAAGACTTTTTCGTGGTAGTCGGATTTACAAAGTAAGTCGGAGAAAAAACGGTCGAACGAAAACGTTTCTAACTAACGCTGCCTCTCGATGAGAGATATATGATTAAGTTCTAGGGAAAAGTTGTAAAGCTTGATAATGCCTACAAAAAAGTCAGCGACAGAATATGTCTAACTTTTATATTTAAGTCACAACAGTAGCATTTTATATTAAAAAAATATTTTTAATCGTTAGGTCATGTTTATTGGTCATATTATCAACAATTATGAATTCTTATCAAAATAAGTAAATTTATCGTCTCAAGTGTTTAAAACCAAAGACATTCCCTTTTATTGCATATAATTTCCCTTTTACTGCATAAATGGTTAAAGAGATAAGACACTCACAAATAAGGCACTCACAAGAAGACACTCACAAATAACGGCAATATAGTCAAATTGGCATACAAATACATACATATATATGCAGTAAAAATATAACCCTTCTTTGGCAGTCAGGAAATAAATCATAGCACTCAGTACTAACCGAACCACACTCATAATTTCATCACAAGTAAAAAGTTTTACCGCCCAACGAAGTGGGCACGGGTCAGCTAGTAAGAAATAAAGCCAAGGCGTAAAATAACAGATGCCCAAAATGAGATTCTTGGAGTACTCCTGAAGGTGCAGTTACAACCTCGGACCTATGTCCTCCGACGGTGACAGCTTTTACTTGAGACTCTAGTTTCTTAGCTCTTTAGTTCCACACTTATCTTTTGCTATCAGCTATAAGCGCTTGCATTCTACAAATCAAGAGATGACCACGCCCGAACTCAAAACAATCTGAACACAAGAATGTCCGCGAGTATCAATTATATAATTCCGTCAGTCAAGACAACATTTGCCCAGAGACATATATATTCTACATAGCCCCAAAATTATATAATTCCCTTAGTGAAGACATGAAAAATTATCCTAACATAAAAATATTTAAAGCAAACCTTAATAGATGGCTACTTACAAGGGATATGTAAAATCTGATCAACTTCTTTGTAACGCACGACAATTTATTTAGTATCACTTATCTATTTTTCTTAATTAAATTTTATTAAATTACAACTATAAATGTATATATTTATTACATAGCTATATTTTTTATAAAATTGGTATATTTATGTATATATACAGGTGGTGGGTCCAAATAATTTATTAAAAAAAAACACTTCATTTCTTAAAATTGCATAAAAATATGCACATCTAGAGACGGGCCAAATTATCGCCTAGTTAGATGTGCTATTGGCAGTAAAGGTCATGTAAGATGTGTTAAACCTCCCTATATTAATTATCAAATAATTTATATAATTATTATAAGATTACATGACCAATGAATGAACTGTATACCTAATCCTGTGTACCTAAATAAATAAATAAATAACTTAATATTCTATGTTATTCGTAAATATTTGAGGAGAATGGTTGTTGCCTCGCCTGACAACGCATTCGACTCTAAAGCCCGTGCGTTCCAATAAAATAAATGTTATCGCATATTACAGAAATGACTTTTCTACTTAATTGAACCCATTAAGCGTGGCCGCCCTTTCCGATTCCCTTAATGAGTTTAATTAATCAGCCATTGCATTAAGATAACAAAACGAATCGATATTATTGTTAATTACCAAGTCCGATTGAGAATACGGCCTACGATTGTTGACTATTTGTTTTTTATTTATTTATTTATTCAAGAAAACTCTTAGGAATTATTTGAAGACACCATTGTTTATTTATTTATTTATTATAGCAATGTACAGCGGTTTTCAAAAAGCGTAACACTAAACTTGGGTAATATGTAATAACATTGAATTAAAAATTTTGCCCTTCAAATTAAATCCACAGTAAGTTGTGTCACGCTTATAGTGAAGATTGGTCCCATGTCAGCCAACTAAGTGAATAGTTCCAGCAAACTTGTTCTAGGGCAAGCATTTTATACATATCCAATTTTAAAAACGAAAACATGTTCAAAAGATAAAAAAATAGTTTAATAAAAAACGTTGAAATAAATAAAAATATATCTATATATATAAAAATAAAATTTATGAATATAAATTTATAATAATAAAACATATTGAGATAAATAGATAATTAAATACACTCAACCTTCGCCTAACAATAAGTTATATAGTCATAGCCCAAAATATAAGTTAAAATTTTAATATTTGTAAAAAATCTAAATAGTCACAAAAAATATAGTAATAGTAGTAATAGTCACAAAGTGTAGCTAAACAGAGCTAGATATTTGAGAGTTCTTGATGTATTCGGGACCTTCCTGGCCCAAGCATCCACTAAACGAGTTGTTTCTTCTTCGGCTACGTAACTACCAAATTTGGTTGCACATCAGAACACCGTTGACTACATAACGACCAATATTGGCGGCTTGCTCCCGGAGCGCACAGTAATATTATTTTCTAATTCGATCGCATCCTAAAATCCATACCAGATATCTCATTATTACCAGAGATACATAGACGGCCGCCAGAATAATTTCGCGCGTCATTTCGCGGATATTTCTGGTAAAATTCCATTGTCAAACATCATCATTTTTTTTTTCGAGAATCATCAAAATTTTTATGGGTCTTTATGAGCTAATATCTAAATATTTTTGTATGTAAATATGCAAAACGAAATATTAGCTTTAATAGAGAATCTAATAAAGATCACGATAGTATTTATAATTTCTAAATAGAGTTCCGTATTTTTCCGTAAGAACAAGTACAAGTCTTTCTCATATTTATTCATAATTATCTATTTGTTTTACAAAATGGGATTTCAATATTCTATATACAAAATTTCAATGTAATCATTGCACAGTTATTATTTTTTATGATTGCTATAGTAGTTCCATAGTTATAGTACTTTTTGTCGAGCGCGGAGATATTGCAAGAAATTCCAATAAATTGCCGCGGTCTGACATGAAATTATGCCATTACTCGAAGGGTTAAAAAATGATATACCTACTCGAGCTAATCTTTACACAGGTTTTTAAATATTTAGTATCTTATAATATTTTATAACTCGGAGCACTAATCTCGTTTGGACAACGCCTATTATCATTATAATGACCTAAGCACTATATATTGTGGTACTGCCGATGCGCGATTCTTCATAAATATGTTTTGATTTTCATGAATTGTCGCTAAATCTCAAAAGATAGACACAAAAATGATATAATGACGTAACTGTCTCGGTTAGCCTTTATGGTCGTTGAAAAAACGGTCAATTAGCAATTATCCTACAATTGAAAAGTTTGTACCGTGTCCACAAAAGATTGAAAATGGCCTTTAAATGGGCTGTCCGGATAATCAGCTGATTGCGTGCAACCTAGAAGTCGCGTAGCGGCTTCGCCGGGTAGCCGGTTCCAGAAGCTGGCTACCCAATCAGCGATTAGCGGCCTCCAATTTTGAAATTATAAGAACGTACATGACAAAACGGTACCGACACGCAAAGCTGCATCCGCTTTGTGAGAGGTTGTGATGGGAATAGGACGAAAAGTATGCAATGTAGTAAAAGCGTTCAATCGAGTATCGACGTTGTTTTTAAAAATTTACTGTCAAACTTTACTGTCAGATTTGATATGGATCAAAATAATGTACAATAACTTGGAAGAGCATACAATGAGATACGACTGGACTGCCACAGGTGGTTCTTAAAAAGTGCCTAATTTATTGGTTGAACATGACATTTCAAACATTTTAAAAATAGCAACACATTTAATCACATATAAAGTTGTCAACTACAATGGGCGAATCCGTCACCTCGGGAAGTTTGAACGATTAGTCGTTCTCTATCCCGTGAAGTGAACGCAGAAGACTTGGACAAAACAGTCCACCGCCAAGCTCCGCCACATGCCCGTAAGAGGCCCGTATTTGACTGTTGTTATATATTATTTTGACAATGAATTGTACTTTTTTTGACTAGATATTTTTATATTAAATCTTACATTACTTAACATGTATTAAATATTAATGACTGTTTCTTTCTTTTCTCACATATAACTTTATTTATATTATTTAATCGAATTTTATATTATTGCCGATTATATAATGGAATTGCATTTTATTTATTATATTATCTTTTAATTATTTTTTTTTTTGATGACTACATTTTATGGAAATTTAGTGTTATTAGCTATTTACTAAAACTTGTACATTTGTAAGAAATTAAGCAATCAAGCTTGATTGTAATATTAGAGTCCTGTCCGCCCTAGAACGGGATAGTCCTAGTTGGGAGACCAGAATCAAATAAGCAAAAGGTTAAGATTTTGCCATTCGGTTCCTGTTATTTTTGTAAGCAAATCAATGTTAATTGATTTGCAAGTAATTAATTGTCAAATAAATTCTACTAATATTATAAACGCGAAAGTTTGTAAGAATGTATGAATGTTTGTTACTCTTTCACGCAAAAACTACTAAATGGATTTTGATGAAACTTTACAATAATATAGCTTACACATCAGAATAACACATAGGCTATAATTTATAAAGATATAGTTTAAATTATCTAAAATATAACGATAACTGTCAAGTAAGTAGGAAAAAATCTAATAAATTGATATTCGAAATTTAAATTCTAAGCGTCAACATATATTTTGAAAAATTTCTCAACAATTAATAATAATTAAATAATAAATTTAGAAAATATAGTGCAATTTGGTGGTTAAGTAACCCGACCAGGTTGCCACAAGCCTAGGAAATGGAAATATTTTCCTGAAAGTGTGGAGCTCGCCAAGACGTGTGGCCGACGTGGCGGGCATCGGGCTAAATACTTCCAATCATGATGATGAACAGTACAACCTTACCACGGCCCCCAGTCCCCAGCAGCCCCACTAGCCCGAGCCACGGCAGCGGTTACCGTAACGGCGGAGCAGGGGGTGCTAAGAATCTCTGGGTACGATCAGGCTGCCAAACCAAACTAACAGATCCGGTTAGTTTGATTTAAATTACTAACCGATCCGGTTAGTAATTTAAATCGTTAGGTCATGTTTATTGGTCATATTATCAACAATTATGAATTCATATCAAAATAAGTAAGTTTATCGTCTCAAGTGTTTAAAACAAAAGACTTTTCCCTTTTACTGCATATAATTTCCCTTTTACTGCATAAATAGAGATAATACGCTCACAAATAAGACACTCACAAGAAGACAATCACAAATAACGGTATTATAGTCAAATTGGCATGCAAATACATACATACATATGCAGTAAAAATATAACCCTTCTTTTGGCAGTCAGGAAATAAATCATAGCGCTCAGTACTAACCGAACCACATTCGTGGAAGCAACGTGAGGGGTTAAAACAAAAGACTTTTCCCTTTTACTGCATATAATTTCCCTTTTACTGCATAAATGGTTAAAGAGATAAGACACTCACAAATAAGACACTCACAAATAACGGCATGCAAATACATACATACATATGCAGTAAAAATATAACCCTTCTTTTGGCAGTCAGGAAATAAATCATAGCACTCAGTACTAACCGAACCACACTCATAATTTCATCATAAGTAAAAATTTTTACCGCCCAACGAAGTGGGCACAGGTCAGCTAGTAAATCAATAAAGAAGTAATATTTGTAAGTTTGTAGGTTTGTACGTAGCGGCAATCTCCGAAACTAGTCATCTGATTTCAAATTCAAATTCTTTGACTGATGGAAAGCTCCATTGTCAATTAGTGCTAAAGGCTATATTTTATTGTCAAAAATATTGGTTTTCAATACGAAATCATGATATTTGTAAATCAAGTCGATGAAAAATCAATGTGCTGGCGAGTTTTTTATCGGCGTGCGCTGACGAAACTGTTTAATATATGTGAATACAATATATGACAAAAACATCAGCCTCAGAGAGATCTATAAAAAAGTCGACGACGCCACATATCTAACTTTTATATTTAAGCTACAATAACTGCTTTTATGTTTCAAAAAAATAAGAAAAGTAAGTAGGCAGTGTTCGTTGAAGACATTGGCAATAAATAGTAATCTTTATCAAAATAAATTATTTCCATTATAACGTTATATTATTTCCATTGAAACGACATATTCAATGATACCTTTGCGAACATCAAAAAGTCCATACACTCTAAAACATTAGTGTAATGTAAAAATAAAAATATATATAATATGTAAAAATAAAAATATATGTAGATATGTATGTGTGTGCATATGTATATGTGTATTTGTGTGTATGTATATGTATATGTGGATATGTGTGTATATATTTATGTATGTATGTGTGTATGTATGTGTATATGTGTATGTATATATGTATATGTATATGCATGTATATGTATATATATATATACATATAATATCTAGATTAGAGCCTTATTAACGGATGCATTGTAACAATATTATAGGATAGTAGGTTAGAGCATATTATGTAAGGCACTATGTTATTAATGAAATGTACCACCTACTATCTGTTTCGTTACAAATAAATAAATAAATAAATAAATAAATAAATAAATAAATAAAACGTGTAGTTAATAAAGATAAAATTACCCATTTACTGTAAGTGTTTAGGTGGTATAGTTATAGAGATATTATGAAATTAGTAACGCGTGCAAGCACCCTGAAATACCTAGCAGGCGGCAGCGGCGGCTGCTGTCCCAGCAAGGTCAGCTTTCAGCGGAAGGCGGCGCGGGTTGCGAGGAACAAGACGCGTACTTCTACGATATAGGTGTGGTGCATCTGAGTGGGAACGTCTTGTACTATGTATCTAAAGGTAGCGTCTAAAAAGGCAAATAAACACCATGCTACTTAAATTAACAAATCGATTCGAAACTTTACGCGGAGCGAAGCCGCGGGCAACAGCTAGTGTGCTATGCATTCAATCCAATGTACGATCTTTGCTACAGTAAATATATCTAAATATGTACGTAGCGGTGTCGCTTTTCATCGCCAGGCTTGCCAACCTCTCGTACTAATTAAAGATCGTTCTCGCATGTATAAATCACGACGCTGCGAGTGAGGTAGTCCTTGGTGCTTTGCCGCGTAGTGTAATTAAGGTGCGTCCGGGGTAGAAGAGGGAGAAGGCAAGGGGGTTAAGGATGAGGGAGGCGGCGCAGGGGTCCGGCAAGGCTCCCCCCTGTCTCCCATAACCTATCCGGTTACCCGAGCCCTCATTATAGCCCCAATCCGCGCAAGACCCGCTTATTATTTACCGCCGGAATTAGGGAAAATGTCGCGTCATCTCCGCTTTTATACCTGTATCAATTTGGGAACACCCTGTAGCGATGCGGCGCGCGAGACTGTCGCAGAGGGAGGGTACTGTTACTTAATAAGCGAAAATCTGGTGATGATTTCATACCCCCCCGTGCAGCCTGTATAATATAAAGGACATAGTTTCCTAATCCATTTGATATATTATAATCTTATTTTCTTTAATTTTAATCTAAATTATTTATTATCATCATTATCATCATTATCATTACATTACATTACATTACATTTTCGTCGTGTCCAATTGATGACTAAAGATCGCTATTGGACGTGTCAAAATAATTGGGTTAGGTAGTAAGTTTCGTTACTACTCTTTACTGAACATACATAGGTAGTCAAGAATTAACTACTAGATTGTCAAACTGTAAATATAAATAATCAAAATAGAAGCCTAATATTTGAAGTAGTAAGTAATTCGAAAAGATGCGTAGTGAAATTATTCATCGTAATATTCAAATTGTCAGTAAAATGTTAAATAATCAAATTAAATCTACGTTATGCATTTTAAACTAAAAGTACAGATATAAGATCATAACAAATTATAATCAAACAATAAGGCTCTACTTTTTTAAGTAATTTAAATGGGCACAATATTTGAAAAATCATGGTCCTCAAATTCGGCCAGATTATAGAAAGGGTGGCCTATCAGCATCTCCTTGATGTTTTTTTTTTAATTTTATGTCCTCCAGCTGTTTAAATTTTGTAGGGAGTAGATTATAGAATTTAATGCTAAGGTACAAGTAGATTTTCTGTTCTTTTGCCAGTCGTATTCGGGGTACGCATAAAAGGGAGCTACCGCGGGTATGATGCGAGTGAATGTCTGCATTAATTGGTGTTTCTGCTAGGTGCTGTCTAGCATACATTACAAGCCGGTAGACGTTTACTGTCGGACCTCCGCCATAAAATGCCATGACAAGCAGTATTGAGCCGCCTCCATGCACCTACTTCCTGTCACCGCGGCAATGTCATCGGTCCATTTTGTGGGGGGGGGGGGGGGTCCCATACTGCGTCTACCAGATCGTGATCGAGAACCTTTTTTACCTAGCGGTTGTCTGTTCTGCGAGCTGTATGGCCTGCCCATTGCCATTTCAATTAGGCAATTTTACGACCTATGTGCGGCTCATGACCTATGTACGACCTATGACCTATGACCTGCAGTGCGGATTTCCTCCTTTCTTCTGCGGATTTCCTCACTTCGGACCCTATCACACAGTGAAACTCCAAGCATAGCTCTCTCCATGGCTCGTTGTGCGACTTTAAGCTTGTGTATGAGGCCAATAGTTTACGACCACGCTTCAGTGCCATATGTCATCACTGGCAACACGCATATTATATACTAATTAAGGTTGTGTGGTATTCGTGACGAGAAGAAATGGCGTAGTTTCCCGAACGCTGCCTATCCGATTTAAAATTGTCGGCTTATAGCCGACATATTTCGGCTTATAGCCGAAATTCACGTATGATATCACCACGTCTGATATGAAGGAATTAATATGAATGAATGAATGATTGATATTCATGATATGAATGCACGTTTGATCGTATCACGTATGAAATGATATGATATCACGTATGATACGTATCACGTATGAATATATAAATTCATATATTCATGATATGAATGCACGTATGACATCTCCGAATTCTAGATTTCCATTTTGATTTTATGATCTGTATTTAGCTTAACATTTTCACCATTTTTTTCGAGTATTATATGATTATGACTATTGTATTTTCTGTCCGATAACCAATTGTTTTTTGTATTTGTAGGATCATATTATCTTCTATTTCATCACAAATTATTTGATATTTCCCTCGACATAATGATCTGTTACGACATAATGGACCAACATGATGCAGTTAGAGTGGAAAACGAAACAACTGTACAAGCTAAAATACAAGGAGGTGTGCGACAGGGCTGTATATTGTCTCCACTTTTATTTAATACTAGCTGACCCGTGCCCACTTCGTTGGGCGGTAAAACTTTTTACCTGTGATGAAATTATGAATGTGGTTCGGTTAGTACTGAGCGCTATGATTTATTTCCTGACTGCCAAAAGAAGGGTTATATTTTTACTGCATATGTATGTATGTATTTGCATGCCAATTTGACTATAATACCGTTATTTGTGATTGTCTTCTTGTGAGTGTCTTATTTGTGAGCGTATTATCTCTATTTATGCAGTAAAAGGGAAATTATATGCAGTAAAAGGGAAAAGTCTTTTGTTTTAAACACTTGAAACGATAAATTTACTTATTTTGATAAGAATTCATAATTGTTGATAATATGACCAATAAACATGACCTAACGATTTAAATTATTTTTTAAATATAAAATACTACTTTTTTGACTTTAATATAAAAGATAGACATATGCTGACTATTTTGTAGGCATTATCAAGCTCTACAACTTATCTCTAGAACTTAATCATATATCTCTCATCGTTAAGACAGCGTTAGTTAGAAACATTTCGTTCGACCGCATATTCTCCGACTTACTTTTCAAATCCGACTACCACGGAAAAGTCTTTTCATTTGTCGGATTAATATATAGCCTATGACACTCACAAATAATGTAGCTTTCTATTCGTAAAAGAATTTTCAAAATCGGTTCAGTAGATCCAGAGATTACTTTCTACAACCTCACAAACTTTACCTCTTTATAATATTAGTATAGATTATGCAGAAGAGATTTTCCGGAAATAGTTAGCTAGCTGTCACATGGGCATTGTTGTGAATGGTATCCCTATTAACAACATACAGTACACTGACGACACAACACTGATATCTGACAGTTTAGCATCACTACAAGAACTCATTGATAATGTTAGCAAGTAAGCAAGTAAATATGGGCCTGAGCATCAATGTTGCTAAAACCAAGTACTTACTAATCTCTAAGAAGCCGCAACAACATAACTTAAACCTCTATGTAAGGACAGATTTGGTAGGAAAGGTCAGTAAGTTTAAGTATTTGGAAAGTTGGATGAATGAGAACGGGGACCATGCTCAAGAAATAAACGTCCGCGTGACTCGCTCAACTTTTTTCAAAATGAGCAAAGTTGTGTGTGATAGAGATCTAAGTCTCGACCTAACCTAAGGATACTTATAACCCGCTGCTTTATTTTCTCTGTCCTACTATATGGCGTAGAAGCATGGACTCCCACTCAAAACACGACGAAAAGGTTGGAGGCTTTCGAAATGTGGATATACCGCCGTATCTTGAAAATGTCATGGCGTTACTAAGTCACTAATATTAAAGTACTAAGCCGACTTAAGAAAAAGATGGAACTTTTGATCACCATCAAACACAGGAAGATGTCGTGCTCCATCTCATTATCCAAGGCAAGATCGCCGGAAAGATCGCTAGGCAGGAGGCGTCATTCGTGGCTAAGGAACCTTCAGGACTGGTTTGGCTGCAGTACCACCTCGCTGTTCAGAGCAGCAGCCTCTAAAGTGAAGATAGCTAAGGCTATTTTTGGACAGTAACTCAAATTTAGGAATAATTCAGAACCGGCGACCAACGAGACAAGTTTTAGAAAATAGCTCAATAATACCTAGAAGGAAAACATCATTTGGACAAAGACATTACTCTTTCAATGCGCCGAGATTTTACAATCTGATCAATATGGAAATAAAAATGAACTTGACATTTAGGGAATTCAAAAATAAACTAAAGAAATGGTTATCGAATCATGACAGACTAACCATACATCAAATGTTGGAAATAATAGTATAATAAAACTTAGGTGCACAAATTATTAACATATTTTTAAACATATATGTTAAGTATATTTTAACATTGAACTAACTACCAAAAATTATTTGACTTTGACAATGAAGTATACTTTTTAGACTAGGTAATTTTATATTAATAAATATTAATGACCGTTTCTTCCTTTTCTCACATATAACTTTATTTATTTTTTTTAATCGAATTTTATATGATATTTATTGCCGATTAAATAATGGAATTGCATTTTATTTATTATATTATCTTTTAATATTTTTTTATTAATATTATTTTTTTATTTTATTCTGAAGACCACATTTTAGGGCAATTTAGTGTCATTAGCTTTTTACTAAAACTTGTATATTTGTAAGCAACCAAACAATCAAGCAAACTTGATTGTAATATTGGAGCCCTGTCCACCCTAGAACGGGCTAGTCCCAGTTGGGTGACAGAAAAATAAGCAAAAGGTTAAGGTTTTGCCATTCGGTTCCTGTTATTTTTATAAGCTAATCAATGTTTCATAGTAATTAATTCTTAAATAATAAATAAATAAATAAAAAATGTTGTCCAACCTCCGATAGGAGTGGAACTCGAAGAAGAAGAAGAATGATCTAAAGCTTTTGATCTAAGATTTTGTTGAAACTCGCCAATGAAAGGCGCTGCAGCACTGCTATCGCGTCGTAATGCACTCAAAAGTCTAATAGCCTATATAAACAACGATTATACATAAATTATCTTCAATAGTGTCATGCATTACTTTGCTATATTTGATAAAACTCTAAGGTAGCACTGTAAAAGTTTCAGAAACGTGTCATTGATAATGTAAAATAAGCTCGACATCAGGTCGTACTCAACGAAATTTCTGGCAAATGTTCGCGAAACAGACACCCCATGAAAATTATATTACATCCGTTTCTAAAATTTAAAGAGGCAATGTTTAGTTGATAATATAAGCAATAAAATACGAATCCTTATCAAAATGAATCCTTATCACGAGTGGTAAATGTAGATAAAAATAAGCCATTTACTGTAAGTTTTTAGGTGGTATAGTTTAAGAGATATCGCGAAATTAATAACGCGTGCATGCCGTGCATACCACGAAGTTCCATGCAATTATACGTGGGTTATCTATATATAGTTTAAGAGATATTGTTCGATATTTCTCCTTAGCATACCTATATATTAAAAAGTAAGCGCTCTTTGTTGGATTTTTCAAGTACCACTACGCGCGGCGACTTTTGTTGAGGCAAAGTTAATAACTATACAATATGAATCCTTATCAAAATAAATTATTCTATCATCACAAGTGTTAAATGAAATTAAAATTACCTAGCTATTTATTGTAAGTTTTTAGGTGGTATCGTTTGAGAGATATTGTTCAATATTTCTCCTTCTTATTATTCTTCTGCTTCTTATAGTGCCTCTTCTATCGTGGGATCGCCGTCTTTTATATATCGGTGTAATCTTGGCTACTTTATGACAATCTGGAAATATTCCCTCTGAAAAGCTTAAATTGTAAAGATATGTTAGACAAGGTGCCAGTACACGTTTATGGATTTTAATTACGCTAACAGGTATATCATCGAGACCAGTTGATTTTCTGTTCTTTGAAGAGTCGATGCATTTTTCTATTTCTTGATTGTTGATTGATAGTTTGATCCTTATTAAATGTAGTCTATGTAGAACTCTTTGGATGCTTTCTATTTTTTTAGTTTTCGTATATTTTCGTTATTGAATTGCTGATTCTCTATGTTTTTCATTATTTCTGTTTATTTTTATTTTTCTAGTTTTTATGTCTTTGTTATTTTTTAATTTCTATGTTTTTTTAATAATAGTTTTTTATACACTTTTTTATAATTTGAAATGTAATTTCATTTGTAGAAATACTATTTTTTGTTATATGTAATTTCTATACCCAGATCGGGTTTTTTGAAAATAAATTTTTCTTCTTTCTTCTTCTACAGTAGGTTGGCTGTCAGCTCTGTGGATTTTTCCCTGTCTTGGGCCAAGTGAAATAGTTCTTCTACGCTTGAGATGTTGTCCACTCTCGGATGTTGCGGAACCAAGACTTTTTTCTTCTTCCAGCCTGTCGTTTACCGCAAACTTTCCCCATAATAATGTGCTGAAGCAGTTGGTATCGCTCATGTCCCAGCACGTGGCCCATGTACGCCAATTTCCTTGGCTTGTTTATGGGTAAAAGTTCGCGATTTCTAACGACAAGTTGGAGTACTCCAACATTAGAAACTCTCTGGATCCATCTAATGCGGAGCATTCTAGCATTTCTCCTTAGCATATTTTATCAAAATACGGGTCATAAATCTATTAAGTCCTCTCTGCTGGAATTTGCGATAGGTTCCACTACGCGCGCCGACTTTTGTTGAGAGAAATTTATTGAAATTTGGACAGGACAACGTCTGTACGGTCAGCTAGTTATACATTTAATTTTAATTTAATTTAACTCTTCGGCTACGTAACGATCAAATTTGGTTGCACACCAGAACACCGTTGACTACGTAACGACCAATATTGGCGGCTTGCTCCCGGAGCGCACAGTAATATGATTTTCTAATTCGAACGCATCCTAAAATCCATACCAAATATCTCATTATCACTGTAGATACATAGACGACCGCTAGAACGTCACTTCGCGCGTCATTTTGCGAATATTTTTGTTAAAATTACGTTGTCAAACATCAACATTTTTTTTCTTTCGAGAAATCATCAAAATTTTTATTGGTTTTTATGAGCTAACATCTAAATATATTTGTATGTAAATAAGCAAAACGAAATATTACCTTTGATATAGAATCTAATAAAGATCACGATAGTATTTACAATTTCTAAATAGGGTTACGTATTTTTTCCTAAGGCAAGTACAAATTAGAAATGCCGATTTTTTTACACATTTTCAATTTTCTCATATTTATTCATAATTATCTAATTGTTTTACAAAATGAGGTTTCAATATTCTATATATGAAATTTCATTGCGATAATTGCACAGATATTCTTTTGATGATTGCTAAAGTAGTTCCATAGTTATAGTACTTTTTGTCGAGCGCGGCGATATTGCAAGAAATTCTAATAAATTGCCGCGGTCCGCCATGAAATTATGCCTCTACTCGATGGCAATTCACAAAATATTACAATTACAATTAGGAAACATCAAATACCATACCATTTAACTAAAGCACAGCAAGAAATTAAACCTAATTGTTAAATGATGCCAAAAGAGGGCTAACGGACCCATGATGAGGTGGCCACGATGACCCATCTGTTCAGTCAGGGTCGGTCACACTCACGGGTCAACACCCATCCGACGGCCTCCCCGCATGGGGTGCGAATCCTGGGTAGGACACTGGGCCAACCAGTCTCCCCTGGGAATCAAACCTCTGGCGCCCCTGGACGGTCTGCACACCGTGCGGCGCAAGCCAATCGATTGTGCTCTCCGACTAACAGTCGGGGGAGTCTGGGAACTGTATTGTTTCCTACAGAGCGGGGGTGGTTGTCTACCTTACGGCGACTGCTCTTGAAATGACCATTGGCCATCCGATCCCGGTTCAGAGTCGGGCAAAGGACGCCTTGGTCCGCGATAGATTCGGTGCACACCGTTTCACCGCTTCGTAAGGGAGAGGACCGCGCAAGCGACCTCGAACTCGGAAGCAATCGAGAGACCGGAGAAATCTGGTCATAATTGGAAGTGAGGGCGCGAGTATCTCGAGCCCGCCGGGTTTATTCCTGACTCTCACGGGTTGTGACGTAGCTGGACGTAGAATTGTACTGTCCAAAGTCTTCTACGTTCACTGCAGGGTGACAGAACGACTAATCGTTAAAACGTCCTGTGGTGACGGGCTCGCCCGTTGTAGTCGACACCGCATGATGTTAAATGATGCCTTCTGTTAGATGTCGCACAACTAAGCAAAGCTTGTACCTAATCGGACATTTTATAAACATATGGTCGTTGAATACTTAGAGAAAAATACATGTAAATACGTAAAAAAACATATTTTAATTTTTTTAAAGTTAATTTAAATGGCTGCGTATATTTGTATTTATTACGCTGCCAAAAATGAAATAAAAAAAAAATAACAGTAGAGACTTGAAAATGTCAAAATACCAAATTAAATAAATTAAAAAACGTACTCTTTAATAGTGTCATGGGTTATTTGGCTATTTCACAAGACTGAGGCCGTACTGTAAAAGTTCCAGAAACGAGCCATTAATAATGTAAATTTGAGCCCGACATCAGGTCGTACTCAGCGAAATTGCTGGCAAATGTTCGCGAAGCAGGCCCGCCATGAAAATTATATTACATCCGTTTCTAAAATTTAATGATTTGCTCTGGAAATGTTTGCGGAGTGGGGAGCCGTAAATAAAAACATTCGGGACCGGGCCTATTGTTATTCAAAGAGCGCTGAGGAGGTAGGGAATGACAGAGAGCACGAAAACGTGAAAAGGGGTGGCTCGATTGCGGGACGGTCCTTTACGAACCGTAGTACCGTAGAGATCTACAAGATAGTTATGATCGGTGCGGTTTTTACACGACTGCCCAACGAAAAAGGAGTGTAATATGTTCAGGGTTCATCAATGTATGTTTTCCCTTTCTTTATTCCACCATAACTTCTTAAGAGGCCGTATACGAAATTTTGCGCATTTCGTGAATTTACGTAATTTTGCAGACGTGAATTTAAGGTTAAAATACTGTATTTCTATAAGTTTTATTGCACAACATAAAAGATCATTTATATTATTGTCTAATGAGTGTGCTACTTTTTTGAAAATTATGTGCTACTTTTTTGAATTTTTGCTGTAAGAGGTTTAGAATATAACATATTTACGAATCGTTTTGACATCTAAACGGTATGAAAAAATTACAATGTATTGTTGTGAAAGTACTCTATATAATAAGTGAATCACTTTTTACTACTTTCATATAAAATTGTTGATAAAAAAAATATTTAACTTTGTCAAATTTTTTAGAAAATGGGCGAAGAAATGCTTTTGATTTTGGCCTTTTAGAACTCTCGTTCATAAAATAAAAACAACAGAAATAAACTTTAGTTCAATATCAATCCATTTCCTCTAAAAAAAATGCAAAACATTAATTAAAATTGTCAATAAAGTCTTTTAAAACAATCTAATTCTCGCGTTATGATACTCGCCTATATACGATTCACGCCTCAAGTCAGCTAGTCCCCGCCGAGCGCTTCCAAAGGGTGGACATATCTCCTTGGCTCCGAAAATCCTACCTACCTATAGTTATATTATACCATTGATTATAGAGGTATCACGGCCCACATCGATTTCGTACACGGCCTCTTAACGGTTTCCCTTTTGACTTCTAGGCGCTGCAGCACTTCAACTTCTATACCACTCAAGCGATCATCGTGGAAATTGGTATACATTTAAGAACGCATAATATTTGTGCGCTATTCACTTTGTTGTAACTAACCACTAGGTGGCGCAGCAGCACACTAACTCATATATATATTTTTTTTTTTATTTCAAATCAGTTGATAGGAATTCCTACACTTGGCTATGTCAAAACTAATAAAGATAACAAATATAATATTCGATCCTGAATTATTCCTAAATTTGAGTTATTGTCAAAAAATAGCCTTAAGATGGAAGTTTTAGAAAAAGTTGCCTACAATCAAGAACTTTAGCTTCTTTATAAAGTTTATTAGTGGGATGGCGATATGGTCTACGTAAAATAATTTTTAATATAAATTTCTGCTGAACTTGCAATGGCCCTAGCAGGGTTTTACCACATCCACCCCATCCAATTATGCCGTAAGTAATAAGCAATTCACATAAAGCATAATAAACAGTTTTTAGTGTTTTGGAATCCAGAATATTCCTCATTTCTTTGAAAACATATCCAAGGATTCGCACCGTCGTAGCCACGTTATGTATATGACAGTCCCTACGGAGAAAGCAATCTAGAGTGATGCCTAGATATTTCCAGGATATTTCCCTTTGTAGAGGCTGACATTTACAAGACTACGCTATCGCATTCGTGTACTACAATAGTTTTATTAATAGTGGTTGACCTCTGGTGTTTATACTAAATGGCATGTATTTGGTTTTGCCATCATTAAGCGTCAACATAAAGTTTCCTAGTTTACTTTGTGCACGGAAAGAAACGCTTGCTAATTTGCAAAGACAGTGTCTATCCGCTAGTGCTGTATTGTGTTACGCTTTGTAATTCAGTCTCCCCATCAAGTTTCCCCCTCTGTCTTCCGGCGCGAAGACACGCCGTGCCTTCATCTAATTGACAGCACGTCAAGGAACACAAAGAAAACAGGCCAACGTTTTAATTACTTTCTTTTTTCGCGGGTAAAAGCTTGTACTCCGGGATCACTGCGGTTTTGATTGAAATAAGTTTCCGAATCAGCCAAATCATGGTAAAAATAAATAAAACATGAATTCGATTCGCATTTATGGTGCTTTTCGCATCATTTTTTTAAATGACATTCACGGTATTACTTTTTCGGCCCACGAACTAACCATAAGGAAAAATATTATAAACGCGCTAAAAAAACGAGATTAAGAAGGAGGTATCCATTTTGAGCCCCCCTGAGACGATTAAGACCATTTGCAGATTGAAGTATGTCTGTATGTGTGTCTGTCTGTCTGTCTGTGTGTGTATATTCCTCCACGATAGCGCCCAAACGCTTAATCTGATTAAGCTAAAATTTGGTATGCACGCGTCATATGGTTATGGCAAAAGTTCAAAACATGGCCTTATTTTGTTTTTAAAAACAAAGCAAAAAATTTTTGGCCTGATTTTGAAGCCAAATCCGCACAAGGGGCGCGACTGACTTGCAGCGCTGTCTAGTGTGGCGTGCGCGAAGCTCTCAACGGGATTCGGCGTAGTGGTACAAAGTGAATTCTAACAGAGAGCGCCACTTATTTTTTTTGAAATATAAAAGCAATTATTGTAGCTTAAATATAAAAGTTAGATATATGCTGTCGCCGACTTTTTATAGATCTCGTTGAGACCGACGTTTTCGTTTTACATAGTTTTCAAATATACCAAACCGTTTTGTCAGCGCACGCCAATAAGGCACATCGCCAGCTCATTTTCTTCGTCTTGATTTAAAATATCGTGATTTCGTAATGAAAACTATTATTTATCACATCAAAATATAGCCTATAGCATTACTCGATAATGTTGCTTTCTATTATAAAAAAATGTTGTTGCTTTCTAGTATCCGCAGTACAAAGTGGCGACTGGAGCAATTAACGACAGTTAACGTAGGGATGGTACCATGTCGATAAAATATTTATTATTTATATTATAATTTACCTGCTAAAATTATAGTCGACGAAATACTATTTGACAAAGGTGTCGTTAGCACATTGGTACCTTTTTCGCCTTGATCTTGCTTGATGAAACGCCTTGATCGCTTAATAATATTAATTATTTATGCGTATCAATTTTCAATCAAACACAATATTAATAACATTTTCTTTCGAATCTGTCAATGACAGCTGAATAAGCAATACCATCGGATATCGTAGACAAACTCTTAAAAAGAGTGTCGTTAAGTCAACCAAAAAAAATATACTCAGTGGACCAACTGGCAAATGAATACGGTCACGAAGTAATTAGACTTCCACCATATCACTGTCAGTATAATCCGATAGAGTTAATATGGGCTCAAGTCAAAGGAGAAGTTGCAACGAAAAATAGCACTTTTAAAATGGCAGATGTTGACAAGTTATTAAATGAAGCCATCGACATCTTGCGGGGTCGACTACAACGGGCGAGCCCGTCACCACATGACGTTTTAACGATTAGTCGTTCTGTCGCCCTGCAGTGAACGTAGAAGACTTTGGACAGTACAATCCTACGTCCAGCTACGTCACAACCCGTGAGAGTCCAACGCCTTACCGCGAGTGAGCCAGGAATAAACCCGGCGGGCTCGAGATACTCGCGCCCTCACTTCCAATTATGACCAGATTTCTCCGGTCTCTCGATTGCTTCCGAGTTCGAGGTCGCTTGCGCGGTCCTCTCCCTTACGAAGCGGTGAAACGGTGTGCACCGAATCTATCGCGGACCAAGGCGTCCTTTGCCCGACTCTGAACCGGGATCGGATGGCCAATGGTCATTTCAAGAGCAGTCGCCGTAAGGTAGACAACCACCCCCGCTCTATAGGAAACAATACAGTTCCCAGACTCCCCCGACTGTTAGTCGGAGAGCACAGTCGATTGGCTTGCGCCGCACGATGTGCAGACCGTCCAGGGGCGCCAGAGGTTTGATTCCCAGGGGAGACTGGTTGACCCAGTGTCCTACCCAGGATTCGCACCCCATGCGGGGAGGCCGTCGGATGGGTGTTGACCCGTGAGTGTGACCGACCCTGAACACATGGGTCATCGTGGCCAACTCATCATGGGCCCGTTAGCCCATGATGTGACAAACGAAGACTGGATTAAATGTGTTCGCCACGCTGAAAATCTCCTCCGAAGACCTAGCCAAAGCACATATAATTGACACCCACCGTCTTGTTATTAATCTACAAGACGATAGTAACAGTGAAGACGAATATGAATAGCTTGCTGATTTTCTTTGTTTAGTTTATTTATTTTTTGTATTTAGTTTTAATTACTTTACTGTCACCTATTATAAATTTGATACTTTTATATTTTTATGTAATAATTCAATATCAATATTTATATTTTTGACATTTAATATTTATCGTAATGAAATAATACTGAAATAATATTTATTTCCCTCGTTTCATTACTTTATCGATATTCCTTTTGTATGCGTAAAAGTACCTGCACTACGGTTTCGAGTGCCGCTCCATAAGGGCGTGCAAGTGCAAAAGAGATAGCACGATTTCGATGATAAATGACCTGACTCGCCACTTTGTAATGCGGATAGTATAGTGAAAGAAGTTTTCAAATCGGATATGTTGTTTTGGAGTTTATCCCCTTCATACAAACTTACAAACTTACAAACATTACCTCTTTATAATATTAGTATAGATATAGATAAATAAATTATTAAAGCTCTATTTATCACACAATGTATTACTTATATATAAAACATAAAATTCGGTATATTTTGCTCTATCAAACTATATATAGATTTATTTTAATATTTAAAAATGTTTACATTTTTCTTTGTCATGACCGCCTTCATTAATTGACTTAGCGAGAAACTGTGACTCATGAGCGTGAATTATGCATCTCATCCATTAAACCGTTTTATTGGTAATAAAAAACGGAAAATTGAAACACATTAGTGGCATACATTAACCCCTCAAGCCCCGTTGGCCGATATCGGCCACAAAACGATTCAGCGTGGGGCCCCGTTTTAATTTTATTTTAATTTAATTTGTTTTATTTTATTATATTTTATTATGTTAATATGTTTTATTTTAAATATGGATACAGCGGTTTGGCAGTAATTAATGTTTTAATTTGAACAGTGTCATAATTCAATTTTTTTACTAATTTTTACTAAAATTTTTTGGGACATCAACTTGTCAATCGGCTTAGGGGCCGAGGCCTGAAGGGTTAAGCCAGACATTTAATTGATTTTAACTTTTCGGGCAGAGGGTATAGTCGTCGAAATACTATTTGACAAAAGTGTCGTTAGCACATTGGTACCTTTTTCATAACGATCGAGACCTTTTTCACACCTATCGTCGAATGTCTAATGGCTTGATATGGTTGGTCTAAAACGCCTTGATCGCTTAATAATATTAATTATTTGTATAATAACATTTTCTTCCGAATCTTTCAATGACAGCTGAATAAGCAATAGAATTAATTTAGGAAAAATCTGTATTGTAGTAAAAAGTAACAAAATTATTTAACAAAATTTACTTTAAAAAAATTAAAGCTTTGA
This sequence comes from Micropterix aruncella, assembly GCA_944548615.1. Lineage (NCBI taxonomy): Eukaryota > Metazoa > Arthropoda > Insecta > Lepidoptera > Micropterigidae > Micropterix > Micropterix aruncella. The sequence goes on along the minus strand of OX155978.1, from coordinate 14,584,178 downwards.
TTGAATTGATAATAATAATGCGAACGCAATGATCATTAACTTGGTAAGTAACTAAACGATTAGAAATATTAATTAGTGAAACCCTAACAGTTCGATTTCGAAATTAGTGTGTATTTTAATATATCTGTATGAAGTACACATTTTACAATTATTGTTATAATTGTAAAATTGAAATCGGTAATCACCGAATGTAACATGGTAACCGATTAAGACTATTAATTAGTGTAACAGTAATAGTTCGATTTCGAAATCATCAGTATTTAGTGCGTATTTTAATATATCTGTCTGAAATACACATTGTACAATTATTGTTATCTACCTATTTATTTATTTATTTATTTATTTAAGAATTAATTACTATAAAACATTGATTAGCTTACAAAAATAACAGGAACCGAATGGCAAAACCTTAACCTTTTGCTTATTTGTTTCTGTCACCCAACTGGGACTAGCCCGTTCTAGGGTGGACAGGAATCCAATATTACAATCAAGTTTGCTTGATTGCTTGGTTGCCTACAAATGTACAAGTTTTAGTAAAAAGCTAATGACACTAAATTGCCCTAAAATGTGGTCTTCAGAATAAAATAAAAAATAATAATAATAAAAAAATATTAAAAATATATAATAAAAAAAATGCAATTCCATTATTAAATCGGCAATAAATATAATATAAAATTCGATTAAATAATATAAATAAAGTTATATGTGAGAAAAGAAAGAAACAGTCATTAATATTTAATATATATGTTTAGTAATATAAGATTTAATATAAAAATACCTAGTCTAAAAGTATAATTCATTGTCAAAGTCAAATATTTTTTGGTAGTTAGTTCAATGTTAAAAAATACTTAACATATAAGTTTAAAAATATGTTAATAATTTGTGCACCTAAGTTTTATTATACTATTATTTCTAACATTTGATGTATGGTTAGTCTGTCATGATTCGATAACCATTTCTTTAATTTATTTTTGAATTCCCTAAATGTCAAATTCATTTTTATTTCCATATTGATCAGATTGTAAAATCTCGGCGCAATGAAAGAGTAATGTCTTTGACCAAATGATGTTTTCCTTCTGGGTATTATTAAGCTATTTTCTACAACTTGGTCGCCGGTTCTGAATTATTCCTAAATTTGAGTTATTGTCCAAAAATAGCCTTAAGAGGGAAGTTTTTAGAAAAAGTTGCCTACAATCAAGAACTTTAGCTTCCTTATACAGTTCATTAGTAGGATGGCGATATGGTCTACGTAGAATATTTTTTAATATAAATTTCTGCGCAACTTGCAATGGCTCTAGCAGGGTTTTACCACATCCACCCCATCCAATTATGCCGTAAGTAATAAGCGATTAACATAAAGCATAACAAACAGTTTTTAGTGTTTTGGAATCCAGAATATTCCTCAGTTCTTTGAAAACATATCCAAGGATTCGCACCTTCGTAGCCACGTTATGTATATACTGCAATATTTACTCTGATCGTTGGTGGTATAAAGTTCAAGATGTTATGATCTAACCCGGTTCAGCGGTCAGTTTGTGCCTTTAGTAGTTAAGTGTTACAAGCAGGTAGAACCGATCTCCATAGTAAAATAAACTGTTACAACTTGTTGGGAATCACTGTTTATTTTATGACATTTTAACGACACTTTTGTCAAATAATATTTCGTAAACTATACATTAAGCCAGACATTTAATTGATTTTAACTTTTCCGGCAGGGGGTAACTATTGTGAGCTAAAAAAAAATGTCGAGATGAAGACGGATATAAACATTTTGACACCCTCCGAGATGATTGAGACCATTTTCAGACTGAAGTCTGTCTGTGTCTGTGTATCTGTGCATTCCTCTACGATAGCGCCCAAACACTTTATCCGATTCATAATCATATTCATAATCATAATTTATTTTTCAAAAAAGATTCTCTACAACAAAGATACCTAATCTGGTGAAATCGTCAAGTAAAAATACATATTAGATAAATTACATATTTATTAAATTTCAGAATGAAAAACCATAGTAGAAATATAAATAGTGGCAATAGTGTCAAATTAAAAGACATAACAAAATGAAAAATAATCGCATAAAAAAAAAAAAAGAAAAAAAAAATACGTGTGGCACTCGGGGACTGCCGCGGTAAAGCTATTGCATAGCATTTTTAACAACTTATGCAATTATAATTATTTATTTTATTTTTTCTGATATCAGATAACTGCGCTCTATCGGAAAACGTTGAAATTATTCCGAATCATTTGCGGCTGCGAAAGCAAATCATTCGGAATAATTAAAACGTCTTCCGATAGAGCGCCGCGCACTAATTTTTTATTCGATAAAGCAAAAAAAAAAAACGTAGATAAAAAGATAGATAATCAAATTATCTTTAAAATGGTGCAGGTTTCATAATAATACGCCAGATAGTATTTGCGTAGTAGTCGATTTTGTGTTCGGTTATACCTAATTTCACAAATTAATTACACTATGTAATATAAACAAAATCTAAAATATTCAAAGCTATATTGTAAAATAGCATTTCATGCCCTAAACTTTTTAAATCTAATATACAAATACTATTTAGACTACAAACGATTCAGCACAGCTGTAGAATTCGTCCAACGTATAGAAAGCATGTGTGGATGCCAATTTTCTTTTTATAAAACTCTCGAAAAATTTTAACTCCAGAAGTCTAGTTTGTAGTGGGAGGCAGTTAAAAAGCTTAAAAACTACCGTAGTTGAAGGACTTTTGAGTCTGTGTTAGATGCACTCTGGGAAGGGCAATATTTAACCGGTGGCGAGTGTCATGGGTGTGGTGATCACCATTTATTTAACGTTTTATGACGTTGGTTCTCGCATAAATTAAACACCGAAGAATATAAAACCGAAGACTATCGCGGTTGTTTGACAATATAAATAGGATAGAAAACGAATTTACCGCGTGAAATTTTCTGAGTTTCGATCTGAAACCGAGCAGAACAAGGGCATTCTTACCATACGTCAAGGGCGTGACAGATCGAATAAGTAAGATGCTAAACAGATTCGATATAAAAACGATCTTCAAACCGACCCAAAATAAAGCTCGATTTTTGAGGCCTGTAAAGGATGTAATACCACTGCAAACCCCGGGTGTGTATAAAGTCGAATGCAGTTGCGGTCTAGCCTACGTTGGACAAACGAAACGGCCCATAGCCACGCGACTGTCAGAACACATCAAAGCTGTTAAAAACGTTCAGCGAGAAAAATCGGCGATCTGCGAACATATATTGGACAGCGGAAGTAACCACTGGATGCAGTTTCAAAATCCCATTGTGCTATCCAAAGAACAATTCTACTTTCCTCGCATTTATCCAGGAAGCCATTGAAATAAGAAGAACACCGAACTTTAACAGAGACGACGGTTACAAACTCTCTTCTACGTGGAACCCTCTTCTTAAAATGTTCCCGCCGCCGAACGCCGAACGCAAAGACGTAAAACAGGATACAGTGAGTGTTGTGTGCAAGACGGATTTTCAAAATTCCCGCGCTCCGAGCCCGGCCCCCCACCACCGTTATAATCTACGCAGTGGCGGAAGCGGTACGCGGCCTACCCGCTAAACAACGGATTGACAGCTCTTCAGTCTACCCTGGACAACGGCGGCTGCAACGTCACCGAAACGTCGGGTGCTACAAATTTCACGCGGTAAATTCGTTTTCTATCCTATACCGAAGAATATATTCAGCTACCATAGTTAATATTTTATATTTTTTAAAGTACGGAACGCAGTGAGTATTTCGCGCTAGTCCCGCGATGGGTCTTACTGCCTGCTTTTGGAAAATAAATATTTGAGATATCAGTGCAGTTTCCCCGTAGAATTATACCGTAGGCCATTTTCGCATGGAAGCAGGCATGATATGCTGAGAGCGATGCAAACTCTCCAGCTAAGTATTTAATTTTGCGCAAAGCATATATCGCAGACGAGAGGCTACTACTAAGTTCATTTATGTGCGACTTCCAGTTTAATTTATTATCAGCCAAAATTCGACATGCAGGCGTCATTTGGTCATGGCAAGAGTTCAAAAGATAGTGGTTGAAATCACCAACAGAAGGCGTGCTAGTCATACTTCGATATATCGAAATGTCGTAACGGTAACGACAATGTGAAATGTTGCTTGGAATATCTCTTACACAAGAGACGCAAAAAAATGTAAATACTAGGTACATCATATTTTGAAAATTGCGCCATTTAAATACCACGGAAATACTATAAATTGCATCTTCACTTATACAACTAGGGTTGTCGACTACAGCGGGCGAGCCCGTCACCTCAGGAAGTTTTAACGATTAGTAGTTCTATCTCCCTGGAGTGAGCGCAGAAGACTTGGACAAAACAGTCCACCGTCTAGCTCCGCCTCAAACCCGTAAGAGGCCAACGCCTTAACCGCGAGATAGCCAGGAGTGTTACCCGGCGGGCCTACACTCACGCCCTTACTTCCAATTGTGACCAGATTACTCCGGTCTCTCGATTGGTTACGAGTTCGAGGTCGCTTGCGCGGTCCTCTCCCTTACGAAGCGGTGAAACGGTGTTTACCGAATCTGTCGCGGATGTTTACCGGATCTGTCCTTTGCCCGGCTGTTCATCCAGGATCGGATGGCCGATGGTCGTTTTGAGAGCAGTCGCCGTAAGGTCCGCAACCACCCCCGCTCTATAGGAAACAGTACCGCTTCCAGACTCCCCCGACTGTTAGTCAGAGTTGGGAGCTAATGGGCCCTTGCTGAGTTGGCCACGAAGACACATTCTGTTTCAGGGTCGGTCACACTCACGGGTCAACACCCATCCGATGGCCTCCACGCATGGAGTGTGAGCCTGGGTAGGACACTGGGTCAACCAGTCTCCCCTGGGAATCAATCCTCTGGCACTCCTGGACGGTCTGCGCACCGAGCGGCGCAAGCCAATCGATTGTGCTCTCCGACTAACAATCGGGGGAGTCTGGGAACTGTATTGTTTCCTATAGAGCGGGGGTGGTTGTCTACCTTACGGCGACTGCTCTTGAAATGACCATTGGCCATCCGATCCCGGTTCAGAGTCGGGCAAAGGACGCCTTGGTCCGCGATATATTCGGTATACTCCGTTTCACCGCTTCGTAAGGGAGAGGACCGCGCAAGCGACCTCGAACTCGGAACCAATCGCGAGACCGGAGAAATCTGGTCACAATTGGTAGTTAGGGCGCGAGTGCCGCCCGCCAGGTAACATACCTGGCTACTTGCGGTAAGGCGTTGGTCTCTAACGGGTTGTAGCGTAGCTAGACGTCGGATTTGTTATGTCCAAAGTCTTCTACGCTCACTGCACGGTCGATAGAACGATGAATCGTTAAAACGTCCTGCGGTGACGGGTTCGCCCGTTGTGGTTGACATCTCAATATGTTAGTCAGAGTGGGCCCGTTAGGGAGCTAGCGGGTATGTCTCCAAAATAATAAAGCGTAATAATATTAAATTTAGGTATATACATATAAACATACACATACATACATAAATAAATATATACTTTATAGATAAATATAAAATAATACTATATATATACATATATCTCACAAACCGTGCTCTATTTTAAAATATAAGTTATTAATGTCTCCGTTTCTTGTCGACCCATAGTCAAAAGTGACTTAGTTAGGTTTTTCTTTACGCCGTGACTATTCCTAGATTTCAGTCCTGGAGGAAAAACACTATTCATTTTGTTGAACAGTCGAGGAGCAATGTAAGAAAAGTGTTTTTGCGCAAAACTTGCTCTCTTTTTTTGGATTAAGTGCTGTCTGGTAGTTGTTACTCGTGTTCCTTTATGGTGTGTTGAATATAGATGATAATTCTCATGATTATAGTAGTAGAGTAGGACTACCTTAGCGTATATTTGACGAACGTCAAGGACTTTAGATTCCTTGTACAAGCTCTCAGAAGAATACCGGAAGGGTTTTTTGTGTAGTACTCTTAGTAGCGACTCTTGGGCCTTAATAAGAGGATCAAGTGCTTGCAGCGAGGCTCCACCCCAAGCTATGATTCCGTATGCTAGTAAGTTATGGGCCGGGCCATTAACTCCCCATTCACTTGATACAATCATTATCGGTTGAGGGGGGGGGGGTTGTGGGTGGTCGTGGGGGATTAACTGGCGGTAGGTTGGAGATTAAGGGGTTTAGCGCGCGGGGGAAAGGGGCTGTCTGCTTTCCGGAAAGTCTTGGGGTGACACAATCGATTTTTAAAAATATACTATTACTGTTGCTGTGAGGTATGGACGAATACTCGATTGCTCGGAGGTCCATGCGGATATTTTAAATCAAGGTGCCATTATGGATCCCGTAAATCTCCCTATGTTAATTTGATTTGGGTCGGGGGCGGAAGTCAGATACCAACTGCCGGAAATGAGATGGATAACAGACCGGAAGCTAGCGGAAAAGGGTACAGGAACACCCACCGTCACCCCTCCCTGGATCTGTATTTGTGAATATATATGGCGTTATTAATATCGACTGTGACTCCTCAACAAGGCGGAGGTAAATAAAATATATTATTGCGTATTTTTAACACGGTTTTTTTTGATCCAGTAGTTTATGTGATGTATTTATGTAAAGATCGAAGCACATGGGCGAAATTATATTTGCTTTCTGTTAAGCTATTGCATAGCTTTTATAGCGGGCCTACTAGGCCAGCGCGGCGACCGAATGAAGAAATTTCTTAACGAAAATTAATGATTTTAAACTGATAATTACGTCTAAACGAGTACTGCTTACGATTCGAAAAAAATATATGTTAAACAAGAACATTTTCCTAATGTTCTTAGCTTTGAATATTTTAGATTTTGTTTATATTACATAGTGTAATTAATTTGTGAAATTAGGTCTAACCGAACACAAAAACGACTACTACGCAAATACTATCTGGCGTATTAATATGAAACCTGCACCATTTTAAAGATAATTTAATTACCTATCTTTTTATCTACGATTTTTTCGAATAATCCGTTTTTTTTGCTTTATAGAATAAAAAATTCGTGCGCGGCGCTCTATCGGAAGACGTTTAAATTATTCCGAAGCATTTGCTACCGCAGCCGTAAGGGATTCGGAATAATTTCAACGTTTTCCGATAGAGCGCAGTTAGGGAGCTAACGGGCCCATGATGAGTTGGCCACGATGACCCATGTGTTCAGGGTCGGTCACACTCACGGGTCAACACCCATCCGACGGCCTCCACGCACGGGGTGCGAACCTGGGTAGGACTCTGGCCAGCGAACCAGTTTCCCCTGGGAATCAAACCTCTGGCGCTCCTGGACGGTCTGCGAACCGTGCGGCGCAAGCCAATCGATTGTGCACTCCGACTAACAGTCGGGGGAGTCTGGAAACTGTATTGTTTCCTATAGAGCGGGGGTGGTTGCGTACCTTACGGCGACTGCTCTTGAAATGACCTTTGGCCATCCGATCCCGGTTCACAGTCGGGCAAAGGACGCCTTGGTCCGCGATAGATTCGGTATACACCGTTTCACCGCTTCGTAAGGGAGATGACCGCGCAAGCGACCTCGAACTCGGAACCAATCGATAGACCGGAGAAATCTGGTCACAATTGGAAGTAAGGCCGCAGTTAGTAAGTAAGAGCGCAGTTATCTGATATCAGAAAAAATAAAATAAATAAATAAATATAATTGCATAAGTTGTTAATAATGCTATGCAATAGCTTTACCGCGGCAGTCCCCGAGTGCCACACCTATTTTTTTTATGACTTTCTATTGCTAGAATCACAAAGTTAATGTAGGCACCTTAGTCTCAGTAAAAGGGTCCCACATAAAATCACACCGGAATATACAACTTGCTCTAAGGATTGTTGAATATATTAATAATATAATGGTTTATTTTACGTAAAATTTTGGGACGGCTCCCGAGTGGTATATAATAACATTTACTACGCTGCCGCACACTGGGTTTATTTAGCGAGAGTCCGACCTTTATTATTGTAAAGTTTTGAAGAACAAGTAGTTTCGGAGATAGAGGATCCTTCGCCTTTAATATTTCTTTCGCCTCAAACTTTCAGATTTGGTGCCTATCAGAAATTTATAGAACACTTCATTCTCTACGCTGATGTTCTAACATTGTTTTATTTAATCTTTTATGGTTTTAACACAATTTTATGAAACCCCGACATGAGAAATTGAGAAAAAAAATACGTGTGGCACTCGGGGACTGCCGCGGTAAAGCTATTGCATAGAAATTTTAACAACCTATGCAGTTATAATTATTTATTTATTTAATTTATTTAATTTATTTTATTTTTTCTGATATCACATAACTGCGCTCTATCGGAAAACGTTGAAATTATTCCGAATCATTTGCGGCTGCGGTAGCAAATGATTCGGAATAATTTAAATGTCTTCCAATAAAGCGCCGCGCGCGAATTTTTTATTCGATAAAGCAAAAAAACGGATTATTCGAAAAAAAACGTAGATAAAAAGATAGATAATTAAATTATCTTTAAAATGGTGCAGGTTTCTTAATAATACGCCAGATAGTATATGCGTAGTAGACGTTTTTGTGTTCGGTTAGACCTAATTTCACAAATTAATTACACTATGTAATATAAACAAAATCTAAAATATTTAAAGCTAAGAATATTAGGAAAATGTTCTTGTTTAACATATATTTTTTTCGAATCGTAAGCAGTACTCGTTTAGACGTAATTATCAGTTTAAAATCATTAATTTTCGTTAAGAAATTTCTTCATTCGGTCGCCGCGCTGGCCTAGGCCCGCGATAAAAGCTATGCAATAGCTTAAAAAACTAAAAATGGACTCTCAAGCCTCATCCATACACATTTTTTTCGCTGGGAAAATCTTTGGTCAGTTCGCCCGCGCCGTTTCGTCAGTGGAGTATCGATCAATTCTTCTTTTTTGATTTGATGGCTCCTCCCAAAGAGGGTGATTTCTGCCAAGTGTGCCGTTGAAATAGAAGGAAACTTTTTTATGTTAGTGGACGTCACTGAAACAATTAAGACGTCACTCCGTCGGGAACAGAAAATCGAATAATAATTTAAGATATAGTGAAATACATATATATGTTTAACACAAAAACTCTATGGAGGAACAATCATTAATTATTATTATTGGGGCATACTGTTGAGTTTAATAAATTTACAGATGATTTTGTAGACATTGGGGGAGTTGAGAGATAATAAAAAGTCTATACTAATAGGGAGCTGAATTTTGAGATTTAAGAAGTCCGAAATGAAGTTAGGATAGTTATTAACAATGGGACAATTAAAGAAGGGATGATCCAGATTGCAAAACGCATGACCGCAGCCGCACTGAAGAGAAGGGAGGACATGTATTCGGGCAGCAATGACCGATGCGCATCCTGAAGTGGAGATTTCCTTACGGGTGAAAGGTAGGTGGTGGAACCAGCGTTTGGTCCTTATTTCTGTTTGGAGTATCGATTACCACGGAGGCTCGTCCACGGACACGGCGGAATATGTCTGTGAAAAAGCTTCGATAGTGATTCATAGAACACTGATGACCTCACTTATACATTTATAGACAACTTCATTCTCTGCGCTGTTGTTTAACATTGTTTTATTTTATCACTAGCTGACCCGTGCCCACTTCGTTGGGCGGTAAACATTTTTACTTGCGATGAAATTATGAGTGTGGTTCGGTTAGTACTGTGTGCTATGATTTGTTTCCTGTCTACCAAAATGAGGGTTATATTTTTACTGCATATGTATGTATGTATTTGCATGCCGATTTGGCTATATTACCGGGTTTCAAATGAGTGAATGAAATGATTATGATTGAATAAATTATGTTTATTTTAATTGTTGAAAACTCCTCTGTATACTATATTAGATGTAATGTTATTATTTGGTAGGTACCATTCTTTCGGGAGTTCCAACCCGAGATACGGTCGCGGTTCCATACCTATGTCGTATTATCTCTTTAACCGTTTATGCAGTAAAAGGAAACTTATATGCAGTAAAAGGGGAAATTCGTAATTGTTGATAATATGACCAATAAACATGACCTAACGATTTAAATTATTTTTTTAATATGAAAAACTACTTTATGTGACCTAAATATAAAAGTTAGACATATGCTGTCGTTGACTTTTTTATAGGCATTATCAAGCTCTACAACTTTTCTCTAAAATACAATCATATATCTCTCATCGTTATGGCAGCGTTCGTAATAGACGTTTTCTTTCGGCCGTTTTTTCTCTGACTTACTTTGCAAATCCGACTACTACGAAAAATTCTTTGCATTTTTCGTATTAATATGTAGCCTATGTCACTCACATATACGTGGTATTATAGCGGTAAAAGAATTTTCAAAATCGGTTCAATAGATCCAGAGATTACTCCCTACAACCTCACAAACTTTACCTGTTTATAATATTAGTATAGATTTATAGTTGCGGCAATACTGAGGAAACTCGTCTATTACTTTAGGAATTTGCGAAATATCCCAGATTTCAATATGCTGAAAAGTGTCTACCATGCTATCTGCGAGTCGGTTATTCGATATGGCATCGTAAGTTGGGGTTGTGCTGCAAAAACTCTTTTGGCCACCCTTTATAAGTCGCAAAAGACGATACTTAGCGTTATCAATAAAAAACCGCAAATATATTTTTCTGATGTCCTTTTCCGAGAAAGGTAAGTGTAAGAAAGTGTAAGTGTAAGAGTGTAGGTGTAAGGGTGTTATGTGTAAGAAAACTATTTGTACTGGAATCTCTCACTAAATTCCAGAGCGAGTTAGGAAACCAACAGAAAAGCCAGCGGACTCGTGCGACAAGAAGATCAGGCGGAATAAACTTTGAAATTCCTCTCAGTAGATCCGCTTTTGGCCAATCCAGCTACTCGTATCTTGCTCCCAAATTGTACAACACCCTACCACTGTATATTAAAAAAATATATTTTTTAAAAATATATTTGAAATGAGATTGACTGAATACCTTCAAAATGGTGCCAATGCAAATATTTTATATATTATTAGATAATTAAATATTAAAATGAAAACATTGGTAGGTATAAGTAGGTATAAAAAGAAATAGTTTTTTTTATAGTTTTAGTGATAGAATAATGTAGTCCGATAAATCAACTCACCAACTCATTTTTCTCCGACTTGGATTTACAATATCGTGATTTCATATTAATAACCAATGTTTATCTTAATAAAGTATAACCTATCGCACTCGTCGATAATGTTACTTTCCATTAGTGAAACGTCCATTTTGACGTGACAACGTCTTATAATTCGATGGAGCTGGCTGCACGCACGAAAAAACATGACTCATGCGGCGTTACCTCGCTCTGAGGCGTTCCATTTATTATATTTATTATTCAATATAAATGCTGCAATCTACCGGTTGCGACAAGAATTATTTACTAACCTCAGTCTAAAATAGTACGAATGAAAATCACTAGATTGATTTAAATTCTTCACATAATTTTATATGTATTCTTGATATACGGAATGTTATTTATTACTGAACGGACAATTTTCTTGTGGGTACAACGAAGTGCAACGAAGTAAGCAACTTTTATTAAAAAAAAAAAGTATGAAAAGCTATCATTACGATGCGCTATCTAGCGGTTGGTAAAATGTCGCTGATATTATTTATTTACGACGTATTACCTACCGCTAGATGGGCCAGCGTGCTCAAGCGCTTCTCAAACCGTTATTTAACAGTTTGAGATTTCAAACTTTCAAATTAAAAAAACAATAAACTTTAAACAATAAACAATTATACAATTATACTGCTATACAATAATACATTTACATGTTGTAGTCAAATCGCTGAGTATAAAAGCATATATTTTTGGGTGTTTGTAATAAACAATATCAGAATCTTAAATGAAACTGCTTCAAATGCAACCATTCCATCAGTATTTTCGTATGACGTTGCACGTTCAACTATCGTCAGTAAACCGATTTTACAGACAACCGATTTTTTAATTAGTTTCGGAGATTACCTCCTACATACATACATTACGTCTTTATAATATTAGTATAGATAATAACATCGATATTTTAGTGTATTAAATGTTAATTTTGAGTGTCTAATTAAATAAGCATACAGTGCGACGTCGTCCGTTTCGCAGTCAAGTGTTAATTGGAGGGGGTAGGTATTTGCCTGTAAAATTCTTGGGTATACACGAGTCCTCACGGACCCGAAAGGGTATACGGATTGTAAATGCCTTATATTTGGTTAACGTCGCTTCATTAACCTCAGCGCACACGGAATGGATACAAATATCCCTCCAGGGAGTGGACACGCGGCACAGAAAATTTAAAAAATCAGAATGTAAAGGCAAAGTCCAGAGGAATTTACACCTACTGGTCTAGATTTTTTTTATTTTAGTGGCGACATAGCGATTCCAAATTACACTTATATATTTTTTAATGTGTTTTGTCAAAATATTTGTAATTTACGTAATGTCTATTATAACGAATTTCGTTAAATTTATATCTTTGTCTTAAATTTCCTTTATATGGCACCTTTTTTTGTTTTATAAAATGTTTATCGAGGTTTGTTTCTTGGCTGAAACAAATGCCTATTAATTCCGCTAGAGGTCCATAGTGACTGAAATATTCTATTTAATTGTCGACTGACAGCTGGGGGTACTTTCGAGAGAGAGCAAGAGCGCTTCATTTAATTGTACGTACGGGCTGTGGCATTTTAATTATAAAAATCACTTTTGGTATAAAATCGGTGTTTAAACCTTGTTTAAAATTTAACTGTGGAGTTAGTGCCAGTTCTCCAGTTGTTCGTCAAAAAGTCCAGGAATATCTGTGAGTTGTTATTCGTTTTTTTTTTTCATATTTTTGAGTAGTGCGAAATTTTGTGCGGTCACTCATGTAATTTTGGGTGATTTCGCAGGGCATTTATCTTGGGCTGGAGAACAGCTCTATGACCCTTGAGCTCTGCCTTCGACCAGCCATTTGACTCCCAGCCTCGGCTTTTTCGCAGTAGGTTTTGGCCCGAGGGAACTGAATTTCCGCGAACGCCGTCGGAAGTAGAACCCGTATTTGTTATATATTTTTTTTCGTATTGCTGCCAACCATTCCGGAAGTTGCCGTTTTTTGTAATTTGTAATTTAATTGTAATTTTTATTGTGTAATTTTGTTAAAACGGTTATGTAAACTTTAGGTCTTTTTAATGTCAATAATGTTTTTTTAATAAAAACCAGAAAGAAACACTGATTGATTTTAATTTACCTTTCTCACGACCCGTGTATTTGATTGTCTTTTTGCTCAAGCTAGCTTATAGTCTTTCCGGCGCCCAATCCTAAATTTATATTGTTTTTTTAAAATCGTAACCTTTGCAGTTATCCTGCAAGAAAGCTACATAAATGGCGCTCAACGTGGGGCTCATTGCCAGTGTCAGAAAAAAAACCAAGTCATGTGTGCGGCCGCGTGGTTGCCATGTTGGTTGTTTTGTTCGCTGTCATTCGCGTGGTGTTCTTGATTCCTGTGATTATTTGTGTTTTTGTGCGATAGACACACAAACAGCAAAGTCCGAAATAGGGCAATATCAAGTCATCGGTAATCAGTCAGGGTCTTCAAAAGGTCCAAATAGGAGTTTTCGATGCAATAGTAAAGAATCAAAATCCAGAAACAATCCAAAAGCTCTATAATAAAGTGAAATCACATCGAAATTCACAAGAAAGTCGAAATAACAACTCGCAGCGAGCGAACTTGTTAACAGTATACTAACAATAATTATTTTACATTCAAATAGCGATGAGGTACATATTAATACTTGCATATAATTATGTGTCCTCACGTATGTTATACGTATACGTCGAGGAATAACCGCGCCGCCTGAGGCGTCGAAATGGATCCCAACCGGGTACGTCCGCCGGCCGAGAGAGGGTGTTCATCGATTTTATTTATGAAAGTAATATCCATATCAAATCTGTCCTTGGCTACTTGCCGGTAAAGACTTGGGGTGATACAACCGATTTTATCACTAGCTACTCAGATACTGTTATAGCTAAGCAAAATTGTTCCGCAATATTACAGAGCACGAATAAATCTATATAAGCATTAACTTCATCGATCGCATTCTTTATATATAATAGAATAAATAGAGTTGTCAACTACAACGGGCGAACCCGTTACCTCAGGAAGTTTTCGTTCTCCCAGAATCTCCCAGAATGTTCGTTCTATCTCCCGCCACATGCCCGTAAGAGACCAACGCCTTAACCGCGAGATAATCAGGTGTGTCACCCAGCAGGCTTACACTGACGCCCTTACTTCCAATTGCGACCAGATCACTCCGGTCTCTCGATTGGTTACGAGTTCGAGGTCGCTTGCGCGGTCCTCTCCCTTGCGAAGTGGTGAAACGGTGTAAACCGAATCTATCGCGGACCACGGCATCCTTTGCCCGGCTGTTCACCCAGGATCGGGGAGCCGATGGTCGTTTCAAGAGCAGTCGCCGTAAGGTCCGCAACCACCCCCGCTCTACAGGAAACAGTACTGCTTCCAGGCTCCCCCGACTGTTAGTCAGAGTGCACAAAAGATTGGCTTACGCCGCACGATGCGCAGACCGTCCAGGACCCCCAGAAGGTTGATTCCTAGCGGAAACTAGCCCTAAGGTCAGAGTCCTGCCCAGGCTCGCACTTCACGCGTGACCCGTGAGTGTGACCAACCCTGAACAGAATGGGTCTTCGTGGCCAACTCAGCAAGGGCCCATTAGCTCCCTGTGGAACTTAATTGTGTTGTTTATCAAGTATTTACGTTCACTCCATGGGAGAAAGAATAGTAGGGCCACAGTATAGTGGTAGGGCAGTGTACAGCTGGCGGAACTAGTCACCCCAGGCTGGTATAACGATATGTGATCGTTTTTTCAGCGTGGGATGAACGTAGAAGACTTAGAGACATGACAATCTACTGTCTAGCTCCGCCAACATGCCCGTCAGAGGCCAACGTGAAGACTTCGGGTCGGATACGTATTTATTTGCCTACCTTCATTTTGCTGGGCTTACAATAATTAAAACGAAGTTCGTAGGAATGCGCACGGCAGCCGTTGGAATGGCAAATTGGCGGTATTGCATTATGTTTGATATGATCTGCGGTTAAAATTATTAGTTAATATATATTTAATTTATTTTGTTATTTCTACTGACACAACCGTGGCACTCCAATAAGACTCAGGAAGTGAGCTCGCCTTATCACAGGAGTGCCTAGCAAGGCGGGCTCGGTTTCACTTTACTTGGCACACTAGGAATAATTTTATGCTTTTTAACATATAAACTATGCACAATTTGGCCTGGGCACAGACAGAAGTATGACTACATTTAGAAGCATATAACGGTATTTTCTGGATTGTACATTATATTTCTTTTGTTCATTTGTGTTTGAATGTTTATGTAACGAATAAATAAATAAATAAACGCCTTACGGCGAGGCACCGGGAAAGGCACCCAGTGGGCAGTCTCGCCCATTGACTACCATTTTGGAAGGATATATCCGTCTGACTATCTCTATCTTAGAGACACAATAGCAAGATGTCGTTGTAACTTCCTGGGGTGGCTGGCGATAGCTCAGATGCTATTATAGCTACGCAAAACCCATGTTCGGCAACATTATAGAGCGCGAATTGATCTATATAAGCGCAAAGTTTCTCCGCACCGTTAGTTGGCGTCGTCACACTTTTTATGGTAATTAGTAGTAACTGCTCTGCACTGGGCGGCCGAGCGCGACTGCCGCAGTTACAACTTTCGCATAGAGAAGCCCGCTTTGTATGGTAATAGGGGCGCGGCAAAGCCAAAGTGCACGCGACCGCTGACGACTGAGAGATGTGTGAACAGTGCTTTAAATCACGACGACGCATTTATTCGTTATTATGTTTATGTTTGTGCGATTATTACTGCCGTTTATGGGTGGGTTATTGCGATTATTGCGTAAACTACACTGAGAAAAATATAACGATGTAATACGATGCTCCTCGACTTTATAATAAAACTAGCTGACCCGTGCCCACTTCGTTGGGCGGTAAAACTTTTTACTTGTGATGAAATTATGAGTGTGGTTCGGTTAGTACTGAATGCTATGATTTATTTCCTGACTGCCAAAAGAAGGGTTATATTTTTACTGCATATGTATATGCGTATTTGCATGCTAATTTGACTATATTACCATTATTTGTGAGTGTCTTCTTGTGAGTGTCTTATTTGTGAGTGTCTTATCTCTTTAACCATTTATGCAGTGAAAGGGAAAAGAGATATTTGAGATTTTTGCTTTAAACACTTGAGACGATAAATTTACCTACTTATTTTGATATTAATTCATAATTTTTAATAATATGACCAATAAACATGACCTAACGATTTAAATTATTTTTTAAACTTTAATGTAAAAGTTAGACATATGCTGTCGCTGACTTTTATGTAGGAATTATCAAGCTCTACAACTTTTATCTAGAACTTAATCATATATCTCTCATCGTTATGGCAGCGTTAGTTAGAAACGTTTTCGATCGACGGCTTATTCTCCGACTTTTGCAAATCCGACTACCACGAAAAAGTCTTTTCATTTTTCGGATTAATATATAGCCTATGACACTTACAAATAACGTTGCTTTCTATTGGTAAAAGAATTTTCAAAATCGGTTCAGTAGATCCAGAGATTACCTCCGACAACGTCACAAACTTTACCTCTTTATAATATTAGTATAGATGAATAGGTTTTTTTCTGCATTAACATATAGGTACATTAAAATAAATCAGTAATACTTTGATATTTTCAAACCTTTATAGTATTACTTAATATATATTTACATATAAGTATATATGTATGTATATTTATAAATATTTATGTGTGTATGTAATTGTATATGCAAGACGAAAAATGACAAGTTTTCTACGAGGTATGGGCTGTCGATGCTATTATCAGAATTTTATAGAGAAAACCTTTTTAAAGATTTTGGTCTCTCCAGGAAAATAATCAACTCCTTTCTAGAAAAATTATCTAAAACCGCGTTTTCTGCATCTCAAATTCTATGGCTTCGAAGGGGGAGTGAATGGGTGCTAAGGTGAACGCTCACATGTGGCAAGACAGCTGTTCTAAATCTACCACCGCCGGTCGTTAGTCCGGAATCCACCCTTCACCTCCCAGAAGTATAATTATATATGATGGGCCCGATTTTTGGTCGGTGAATTCCATGGCAGTTCCGTTTGTATTTCATTCATCCGCAACCGTGCGCCTGTCCTCGAGCGAGTGAAGATGGATGTATCTCAGTCTGCTATCATATGAGTGAAGCCTCATATATACGATGCTGACTTCTGAGTGAATTTACATTTACATTTTCGTCGTGTCCAATTGACGGCTAAAGACCGCTCTTGGACGTGTCAAAATAATTCGGTTAGGTAGTAAGTCTCGTTACTACTCTTTACTGAACATACATACGTAGTCAAGAATTAACTACTAGATTGTCAAACTATAAACATAAATAATCAAAATAGAAGCCTAATATTTGAAGTAGTTAGTAATTCGAAAAGATACGTAGTAAAATTATTCATCGTAATATTCAATTTGTCAGTAAAATGTTAAATAATCAAATTAAAACTACGTTATGCATTTTAAACTAAAAGTACAGATATAAGACCGTATAAAATAATCAGACAATAAGACTCTACTTTTTAAGTAATTTAAATGGGCACAATATTTGAAAAATCATGTCCCTCAAATTCGGCCAGATTATAGAAAGGGTGGCCTATCAGCATCTCCTTGATGTTATTTTTTATTTTATGTCCTCCAGCTGTTTAAATGTTGTAGGGAGTAAGTAGATTATAGAATTTGATGCTAAAGTACAAGTAGCTTTTCTGTACTTTTGCCAGTCGTATTCGTTGTATGCGTAAAAGGGAGCTACCGCGGGTATGATGCGAGTGAATGTCTGCGCTAATTGCAGTTTCTGCGAGGTGCTGTCTAGCTTACATTAGACACTGGTATATGAACGCCGAATACATAGTCATTACCCTTGCCTTGCTGAAATATTCTTTGCATGAGGTCCTAGTCGTTACCTGATACATGCTGCGCAGTGCTCTCTTTTGCAAAAGAAAGATTCTTTTACTGGTTGCGGCATTTCCCCAAAATAGTATTGTTTGCTGTATTGTCGAAATTGTATTGTTTGCTGATGATACTTCTTTGACGTTTAAAATTAGTCGACAATTGTACAATTATGACGAAGTTAACAATGCTTTCTCAAAAGTTGTCCATTGGTTTAATGTGAATAACCTACTATTAAATGAAAAAAAAACCAAAGTGATTAAATTTTCTGCACCTAATGTTAAACGGGTACAAACCAATGTAGAAATAAATGGAACTAGACTGGAGCCTGTTGCTTCAATTGCGTTTCTAGGGATAACAATTGACTCCAAATTACAATGGGGCCCACAAATTGAGAAAATGTCAGGAAAGCTCTGCGGCATACGCAGTTAAAACAATAAGGCGGCTGACTGATGTATATACAGCAAGAATAGTATACTTTAGTTACTTTCATAGCATTATGTCCTATGGGATTCTTCTCTGGGGAAGCTGTGCGGACATCAATAACATCTTTATACTACAGAAACGTGCTGTAAGAGCTATATATAAACTTGGTCCTCGAGTTTCACTTAGAGAAAAATTCAAAGAGATAAATATTCTTACTGTTGCATCACAATATATATATACGAAAATCTGTTGTATGTCCACAAGAATATTGACAAGTTAAAAAAAAAAGCGACACTCATAATTTTAATACTAGACATAAGCATAACCTTGTTGTACGTGCTACTCGTCTCCACAAAATAAGCAATTCTTTTTTGGGACAATGTATACGCTTCTATAACAAACTTCCTCATACTATTAGAGAACTGTCTGTAAATAAGTTTAAAGCCACCATCAAAGCAAAATTGTATAATAAAGCATACTATATTATATCTGATTATGTAAATGACAAAACGGCTTGGGAGTAAGACTGGACGCATCATATGAACATAAATTAAAAATAATATTTAATTGTGTCTATATGACTAAAGTACATTTTGATTTTTGATTTGATTTTTTTGATAGTAGTCCATAAGTCATTAATGAGTTAAAATACGCAAAGTATACTGATTTGGCTGCCGCAAAACCACCGATTTGTTGTTGTTGTGTCTTCTGGGGAATTTTACGCTCTAAAATTCCTTCTTACATAAAGTGGGTCTATGTATTATATTTTAGAGACCAGGCCCATATTATCTATCAATTACTCTGCGCGATCGTAGTCAGCCAGGCTTGCGGGAACGGATGATTGGATCACAGATACGGCCTGACGTTCCGCAGTGTATGCGACGCAATCGAACCACGGAGCGCTGCCAAACAATAAACGGCGAAGAGCGTTCGAGCGAAAAGCGCCGTCTAGCGTTTGATTCCTTTTGACGCCCAGGGTGCAGACACACTAATTTTCAACATATGTTTTCGCTAGAAAGCAGAATACGCATTTTTATATGTATCAGTATCAGTATCAATTTATTCATTCAGAATATACAATAAAATCATGTCGTAATAATCACATTACGCTTGTTATCATATATTAGAATTCGTCAGTTATTCGAATTCGAACCCCTTCAGAAAATTTCATATTTGATGTGGGTTGTAAAGAAATCCTTTTATAGGATGATAATTTGATGTAAAATAAAATTAGTAAAAGCTACATAAAAAGCAGCGAAGGAAATCCCCGCTTGGATTGGGAATGCTTATCTCAAAAATAGGGCTTATCCTTATGCAACACAAAATGCCTTCAATTGAGACGAATTAAGCGAAAAATAAAAATTAAAACACATTTATCACTTCGGCAAAGGCCGTTTCAAAAATGAAGGATGACACAAGGAAATAATTAAATTCGTTCATGTAGATTTCGTACTGATAACTTTTTGCTTTGTTTATTGGACTTGATTGCTTGTGATTTGGACTGTTTTGTTTCTCTTTCTAACGACCTTTGCTTTCCCCTGGACTATTGTTGATCGTGTGATTGTGTAGTTCAACTATGGCTGTATACACCAGTTTAGTGGTTTCAAGGCGGCAGGTGAGGGTGGAGAACCCACCCACCGCCCGGGCAGTTATAACGACGGTGGTCGTCTTATCTGCCCGGGATATCATGCAACGACACCCCGCGCGTACCAGAAGGGTATACGCGCGGGGGGTAAAGAAAGGTAGCCACCCCCCCCCCGTACCACCCCGAAAACCCATTTATTCAGTATAACAAATCAAAAGAAGATAACAACAAAAGAAGATAAGAAATAGTCGTAAAAATAATAATAAAATAAACACAAAGCAGAGATTAAAGTTAAACAAAGACAGGCTACCAAACACAGACAGGATGTCGGGGGGACTAAGTGGTTAGTGAGGGGGTATGCAGACGTATGGGTCATGGGGCGGTCTCGTGGGGGACGGCCCAACCAAGGTCCTCAGGCAGGGGACGCGCCCGCGGGGGCGGTTTGGGGGACGGCACATAGACGGGCACTTCGGGCTGGAAGTGGCCTTCGCATCACGCCACTGGTGTCGGGGGGGACCCCAAAACTGGGGTTCCCGGAAGCCTCAACTCCTCCCAAAGGGAAACCCACTTCTCCACGAAGCATCGGAACGCGCCGAAACAACGCCCACACTCGACCAGATCCGCATACCATATCGGTAGGCGCTTGGCGCACGCGCCGACCTCACGCACCAATTCATCCCGTGCGGTCGAGAGCTTTGGGCATATCCAAATGACGTGTTCTGCCGTTTGAAGTCCATGCCCACACACGCACCAGGGGTCACGGGAGAGTCCAAAGTCAGACAGCTTGGCTTTGAACTCCCCATGGCCCCCGACCAGCTGGGTGGTATGGTGATCGAACCGCAGAAAACACGCATTTTTCATTCTCGCCTCTACCGACGGAAAGAAGCAGTGGGTGAGGCGGCCCGTGCCGCCAGCATCCCACCTCTCCTGCCAAACACGAAGGGATTCCGCACGAATCAGGCGGGCAAACTCCCCAGCTCGATACCCCGCCGGGTCAACCGAAAGGCCATGAAAGACCACTGGTCCTCCCCGGCGATACCGCGCCAACGCTGCGCGCTCCAAAACCTCCAAATCGATGGGCAGGACGCCCGCAATGACAGGTAGCGCGAGAGTGGACGTCGTCCTGTACGCCCCGGTCATAGCCACGAGAGGGATGCGCTGCCCACGCAAGAGAGCCACTCGGGTTGCCTCCGGGATGTGGTGCTCCGTCCACGCACGTGCAGCGTACGTCACACGTGGTACGAAAACATCTTCGTATATCGTCCTTACCGCAGGGAAACGAATTCCCCAGTCGGCTCGGCTCGCTTCACGGAGAGCAAAGAAGAGGGACCGGGATTTCTCGGCTACAATTTTCGCGTGCGTAAGGAAGGAAAAGGACGCCGTCAGCGCGACCCCCAGGTACCGGACAGACTCCGGAAAGGATACCGGGCGGCCGCTCAATCTGATGACCGGTTTACGCTTGAGGCGCCCCTTCAGGAGAAGCGCCTGAGTTTTAGCCGGTGAGAAGGTCAGTCTGTTACGCTGGCCCCACCCGAGGATGAGGTCCAACGACGCAGCTACCCTTCTCTCGACCTCGGCGCGACTTCTGCCCCCCACCAGCAGGAGAGCGTCGTCAGCATATGCACTGACGGCGCATCCCGCCGGGTATGGTAGTCCCAGAAAATCGTCGAAAAGGATGTTCCACAAGGTGGGACCGAGCACCGACCCTTGCGGACACCCCATCGAGGGGGTTTTCCTTACGCTGGTCGGGCCGTACCTCAGAATAACCGACCTATCAGTGAAATAGCTCCTGACAATTTTTAGGAGGTTGTTTGGGCATTGACGGGTTCGAAGCTTGCACAGGATCATCGGCCACCACGCGTTATCGAAAGCACCGGAGATGTCGAGAAAGACTCCAACAACGTTGGGGCCCTCGTAGTCACGGACCCAGTCCTTAGCAAAAAGGATGGCATCCTCCGTGCTCTTCCCTCGGGTAAATCCGAACTGCCGATCGTTCTGAGGAGACAGCGTCTCCTCCAGCCGATCACGCACAAGCGCTTCAAGCACCTTGCCCAGAATGGGAAGGAGCGTGATGGGCCTGTACGCCCTCGGATCCGATCGGGGCTTGTCGTTGCCCTTGGGAATCACCCGCAGGAGGCCCGCCTTCCAGCAGGTGGGAAAGTGGCCCTCATTGATGCATTTCTGCATCAGTACGGTCACCTCCCACCTGGCAAATTCCCAGACCCGTCTGACGATCACGGCTGTAAGGTTGTCTATCCCAGGCGCCTTCTTAAGCGACAGCGATCCGATTACCCGGCCAACCTCGTCCGCAGTCACCTCGGATGAGTTTACGACGCGCGAGTCTAAGGCGGCAAGCCGCCGTATTTGTGCGTGGTGGGGGTCGTCATTAACAGTTAGGTCCGATGGGCACAAGGAATTGAGGAGAGTCTCCAAGGTGCCTCTAGTATCAAGGGGGGCGGAAACACCTTCAACTATACTGGATAGGTATTCTCCGCCCCTCTTGGCGCCCTTGTCTACCGCAGTCCTCATGTCCCATGGGTTTTCGTTCCCAACGTCTGAGACCCACTTTCTCCAGGAGTCCATCTTAGCACGCCTAATAGCGGCGTGGTAGACGCTTCGGGCGGAACGGAGATTGCCACGCAATTCCTCTTCACGCTCGGGGGGGAGAGAGCCTCTGCGGCCATCACTCATTCGGCGGTAGGCCTGCCTGAACACCTTCCGGAGGTCTGAGAGATCGGAAGTCCACCACGGGGCCGCGAAGCCACCGCGGGGTTTCTTTCGACCCAGAACCGACTCACAGGCCGAGGAGATGGCTTCGTTGAGGGAGACACTGAGTTCCTCGGCCGAGCTGCTGTGTGGAGGAGGGAAGCTGGCAAGCCCCGTAGACAGAGACTCTCCGAAACGGTCCCAGTCTATATTAGAGGTACGGTACCGCCATTCAGAGATCGACGGTGGGTTTACGCGCCGACCGATGTCGAAAGTAATAAGCCGATGGTCCGAGGATGACGAGGACTCGTGCACAGTCCAGTTAACCACCTCTCGGGCGAAGCCCGCAGAGCACAAAGTCAAGTCCACATTGCTGGATCCCCCGGGGCCGTAGAAGGTCCGGGGCTGTCCAGGAGAGTTGATAATATGCAACCCGAAGGTCGCTATCAACTCCTCGACAGCCTCGGCCCTTCCCCGCGCGACTCTATCCAGGCGGTCCAGGTTTCCGGCATCGTGCCAAGATGGGGAGCGGGCATTAAAATCCCCCGCTACCACAACCGGGCGGCCCCGGAGAGCGTCGAGGGCCGCGGCGAGTCCAGCAACGTAGGCGTCCACAGCCTCGCCGAATTGGAAGTAGACGCTAATGAAGTAGCAGTCTACGCCGTTAATAACTATAGACGCACAGGCGAGGTGCTCACTTGAGAGCCGATCCAGGAACAGAGGCGGCGGTAGAGACGAGCTCACCGCAATCCCTGCCATGGGTCGGCTCCCCTTCTCTAGCACCACGCACCGCCCGTCTATACCTCGGGTTTTCCCAAGGTGCGTGTACTGCTCCTGCATGAACGCTACTCCGATACCCATCACCTCAAGCGTCCGCCCAAATTCAGCCGTGACAGCACGACTTCTCTGGAGGTTCAGTTGCGCGCAGGTTAACATTAGTTGGGGACTATGCCCCGCCATAATTTGTGGTAGCGATTTCCCTATCCACCGCGCGTTGGTAAGCCGGACAGCCTGCGGACCCGGTCGCGTGAGCCGCCTCTCTGCGCAGCGCCGAGCACGTAGCGCACTTGGGCGGGTCCCCCCTGGAAGGGCACGCTGGCTTCTCATGCCCCTTGATAGCGCAGTGGCCACACACCACCTCCAGCTCGCACCTCTTCTGTGTGTGGCCGTAACTATGGCACTTAAAGCACCGAACCGCACCCACGTAGTCGCGAACCCTGCAGGAGTCCCAGTCTAGGAAGACCCTCCCCCCCGAGACAAGCACCGATCGCACCTCGGGGTGCACGATCCACACGTTCTGGACCACCGAAGCGTCCCTTGCGCCAAAGGCGAACGCGCGTCGCGTGGCGCCAAGCGCCGTTTGCTTATCAACCTTACAGCGCCCCTCCAAATTCTGCTTCCAAAGCAGCTCCTTCAACTCCTCCTCCTTGAGGTCCCGCGGAATGTCATGAATGACAATCCGCGGGAGACGGCCCTGAGGCTCAACAGCCTTCAGCCCTGCACCGCGAAGCTTTTCGCCCGCAGCCTTCATCCTCTCCAGGCCCCCAGGAGTTGAGGTCTGGACCAGGATGCCGGCCCGGCCTACCTTCCGCACGGTGACTGGGCGGAAACCGTCGGCCGAAGGGTCCAGAGCCTTGAAGAGAGCCGCTTTGGTCGACTCGGATGACGCAGAGGCGCTCTCCTTCTCGGGGTAGATTAAGACAGTGGGACGCTTCGGCGGAACCTCCCTCACCTTATTGCCGGCCACCTGTAGATTAATTCCGCGTTTGAGAGCGTCCCCGTACCCGCTCAAGGCGAAGGTCGAGGGCGACGGCGCCACCTCAGGGGCCGGTCTTGCAGCCAGCTCCCTAACTGAGGCCACCACCGACCTCAACCCTCCAGACAGCTCATCTGCGAGCCCAAGCCGTCCATGGGCAGCAGCAAGCTCGCAGGCAAGCCTCGAGACGAGGCCGAGGATGCCAGACGACTCCCTCGACATCCTGTCTTTCTGGCTCAGGGTGAGCGTGCTCCGCCTCGAGCCGTCGCCCTCCCTCGCGATGTCGCTCAACCTCGACAAGGCACTCTCAACTTCCTCGACGAAGTTGACAGCCATCGACGAGGCAGCCAGCCGGCTCGAAACCGCAGCACCACTCACCGTAACCGGCGCAGACGCCGGGGCAGCAGCTCGTACGATGGAGGAGGCTTCGGAGGTTGCTCCGCTCGCGGTGTCCGTCTCATCATCGTCCGTGAGCTGGTCATTTCTCCTCTTTGTCATCTGTGGAGGCGACCTCTTCTTCAGTTTCCTCTTCTTGCCGGTCCTGTCCGCAGCAGAGATATCAGCCCTCGGCTCAATCTCGAGTTGTGGTGTGGATGGGGGGGGTGGGGGCGATTTCCCGCCGCCCACCACAACCCCTCTCACCCTCTCAGGCCCAGGGAGGGGCGGGAAGGCCCCAGCCCCTCTCTCCGGCGACGCCGGCACGGCAACCGCAACCGCACCCGTGGGACCCGCCGCCTCTACTTCGCCTACCGGAGCACGAGGGGGCGGGGGGCGGCGGGTCGGGAGGGTGGGCGACCGGGGGATGCGGGGCGACCTCCTGAAGGGATCGCCGCCACCGCCCGGGTCACTACTCGCCATCGGGGAAACGCGAGGAAACGCGTTGTCGCACTGCTCACACGCAACGATTTAACAGAGGAATCCTCCAGATCCCTCACGGGACCGTCGAGCCCACGGGGCAAGGGCGCGCCCGCGCCCACGTAGACCAGGAGGTTCACGGCAGCGGCGCGCACACGGCCGCAGGTAAAAAACTTGAAACTTAGCGCGCGAGAAACGCCCTTTCACACTGCTCACAGCTAAATAGTTTACACACCGCAGGCCTGCGCAGGCCTGCTGCGCCCGACAGTGGCGGCCGCTACCCCGGCACGCAGCGGGGGCGATGTCTTCAAGCCCCGCCCAGAGGGCCACCCGCGGCACACTCGCCAGCAAGGAAACCACTGTACACTCACTGACAGCTGTCAAAGTTTATTAATCTCGGGGATTCACTTTTTTTTTCCGCCCTGTGGAAGAAACTTCGACAGCAAACGAAGCGTCAACAGTCCGGTCACACAAACAAAGCAAAAACACCAGAAAAACTGATAAAAAAGAAGGTCAAAACAACTACGAGGCAGAGAAGTGTCGCGAACGCGTGCGTCAGCGACGACTACCCAGCCCGAAGTGATACACCACACAGGAATATGCCAACATGCACCTCATTTATGGCGAATGCAGATGCAATGCTAACGCTGCAGCTAGACTTTATCGTGAGAGGTACCCAAATGCTTTTCGTCATCCGGATCATCGAGTTTTTATAAATGTGCACCGTTTACTCTCAGATGGCTTATTCCCAAACCAAGCACATGGTGAAGGGAGAATTGCCTTCCCTTACGAGCACGTCGTATTACAAGCAGTTGAAGAAGACCCGAATACTTCAACACGTGCAATCGAAGCAAGCACAGGAGTGCCCAAAAGTTCAGCCCACCGAATCCTGAAAAAAAACCAGTTCCACCCGTATCACTTACAGCGAGTACAATCACTACAACCCCGGGATTATCCTCTAAGAGTTGCGTTTTGTGAAACGATGATACAAAGGAACCGAGAAGATATTGAGAGAAAATTCTTAGAGAAAATTTTATGGACTGATGAGTCAACATTTAAAAAAGATGGTTATATGAATCTACACAACTTGCACGAGTGGCATGTAGAAAATCCACATTCGATGAGAGAAGATAGATCACAGTATCGTTTTAAAATAAACATGTGGAGTGGAATTTTAAACGGGAGAATCATTGGGCCTTTTGAGCTGCCAGAAGTCTTAAATGGCGAAGTTTATTTGGATTTTTTACAAAATCATTTACCTAATTTATTGGAAGACGTGCCACTAAGAATTTACAGAGACATGTGGTTCCAGCAAGACGGATGCCCGGCGCACTATGCACGCTTTGTTAGAGAACATCTCGATGAGGAATACCCGGGCAGATGGATATGGCGGGCTGGTACAATCGCGTGGCCACCCCGTTCACCTGACTTAAATCCAATGGATTTTTTTTTACTGGGGAGCAGTAAAAGAAAAAGTTTACTCCAAGCCAATCAATAATGTAGCTGAGCTACGGCAAAGATTAACCGAAGCAGCTGAATTTGTCACTAACGGAAGATTCGCCTGCCTGATAACCCGATCATTTTTAAGAAGATGTCGAGCTTGTATTGCGGCTGTAGGACGGCAGTTTGAACACTTGCTGTAAATGTAATAAATCTTAGAATCCAAAAATTGATGTTTAATTTTAAACTTGTCTTATAACCAACATCGTTATCACAGAAAAATTTCTTCAAAACTGTGTTTCTTCACAAAAATAAAATTGTCCATAATTTAAGAAATAATCTAGCAAGTGTCATACAATTTTGGAATTCTTAATATGATAAAAATATGCGCCAACTTTTAATGTTACTTGCCAAATTAACATAGCACATTTTATTTTCAGTACTGTCAGTAAAAATTGGGCGAAATATTAATTTTTAATACTTGGTTGGACAAAAAGTGTCATTTTATTCAAAGCTGGAGCAGTTGGCTTAAAATTTTAAGCAACAATTTACAGAAGCACTATTGAGGATTACATAATAAAAATAAATTTGAAAAAAAGTAAAGATTTGTAGTAACTGGAGTTAAAACACCATCACAGGGTGTTGAATTTTCTCGTTTTTTTTTGCCTATAATTTTAAAAACATAGAACTTATATATTTTTTTATATTTTTCTGATAACTAGTATTACCTGCCCTATCACCCGTTTCCGGCTTGACGTCGACTTCTGGGACACCCTGTATATATATATATATGTATATATATATATATATATATATATATATATATATATATATATATATATATATATATATATATATATATATATATATATATATATATATATATATATATATATATATATATATATATATATATATATATATATATATATATATATATATATATATATATATATATATAATATATATATATATATATATATATATATATATATATATATATATATATATATATATATATATATATATATATATATATATATATATATATATATTTTCAAATTGAAATTATGTTTATTACTAAATAAATGAAATGATAAAATAATGAAAGGGCACTTATCTGGTCTGTGGTGACCAGGAGTGACTCCACGCCTTATTCTTCTCTTCCTTCAGCGCTTGCTAGGTGTTTCCTGCTGTGGTATTGGAGCCTGATCAAAATGGTAGCGGCAACACAACAATGCGAGACGAGAATGAATGCTGGAAAATAATAGGCGATTAGTGTTTCTTAAATATTAATGATTGTTATAAAATGTATATCAATATTTCGGCTCAGCCGTCGTCAAGATATGTGACATTTCTGAAATCAGAAAAGTATTTCAGAAATGTCACATATCTTGACGACGGCTGAGCCGAAATATTGATATACATTTTATAACAATCATTAATATTTAAGAAACACTAATCGCCTATTATTTTCCAGCATTCATTCTCGTCTCGCATTGTTGTGTTGCCGCTACCATTTTGATCAGGCTCCAATACCACAGCAGGAAACACCTAGCAAGCGCTGAAGGAAGAGAAGAATAAGGCGTGGAGTCACTCCTGGTCACCACAGACCAGATAAGTGCCCTTTCATTATTTTATCATTTCATTTATTTAGTAATAAACATAATTTCAATTTGAAAAAATAATAATTTACACATTTACAATCATATATATATATATATATATATATATATATATATATATATATATATATATATATATATATATATATATATATATATATATATATATATATATATATATTTTCAAATTGAAATTATGTTTATTACTAAATAAATGAAATGATAAAATAATGAAAGGGCACTTATCTCGTCTGTGGTGACCAGGAGTGACTCCACGCCTTATTCTTCTCTTTCTTCAGCGCTTGCTAGGTGTTTCCTGCTGTGGTATTGGAACCTGATCAAAATGGCAGCGGCAACACAACAATGCGAGACGAGAATGAATGCTGGAAAATAATAGGCGATTAGTGTTTCTTAAATATTAATGATTGTTATAAAATGTATATCAATATTTCGGCTCAGCCGTCGTCAAGATATGTGTATAAGCCGTCGTCACATATATATATATATATATATATATATATATATATATATATATATATATATATATATATATATATATATATATATATATATATATATATATATATATATATATATATATATATATATATATATATATATATATATATATATATATATATATATATATATATATATATATATATATATATATATATATATATATATATATATATATATATATATATATATATATATATATATATATATATATATATATATATATATATATATATATATATATATATATATATATATATATATATATATATTTATATATATATATATATATATATATATATATATATATATATATATATATATATATATATATATATATATATATATATATATATATATATATATATATATATATATATATATATATATATAATTGATCAATAAGATGATTATAAAGTAAATAATTATAAAAGCCACTTACATCGTGACGAAGGATTCCCTTGATCGGATTCGGGAATGCTTTAGGTGTTAACGAGAATGATGAATGCCTCTCACTTGCGGAAAGAGGAGTAGGTTTAAGTTGGGCCCATTTTTCAACTAGTAAACGCTCACCCTTCATCCAATTATCTCAAAAATTAAATTAAACCTACTCCTCTTTCCGCAAGTGAGAGGCATTCATCATTCTCGTTAACACCTAAAGCATTCCCGAATCCGATCAAGGGAATCCTTCGTCACGATGTAAGTGGCTTTTATAATTATTTACTTCATAATCATCTTATTGATCAATTCTAAAAAGAATATATACACAAAACTATCAAATATTTCTATATATA